>PVJI01004985.1:0-101746 GCA_004026765.1 Micronycteris hirsuta
CTTCCACAGCTCAAAAGCCAATTATGGTCCATCTAACCTAACCAAAGCTGATTTCCTCAGGTGGCCAAGCAAGGGGTCAAATGGCCATTCCTGCGGATTTTTTCCACAGAGCCCTGCCAGAACATGAAGTTCCCGAAGCATCCCCAGGGCCACAGCTCAACTGCTGAAGAGTTAAGCAGTTAAATCTCTTAATTTCTCTCCCTCTCCTGATAATTATAAATATGACACAGCCGTGAACTCCAGCAAGCTCCCCCAGAGGTGAGGGTTCAGTATTCATTCACAAAGGAAACAAAGAAATCCTCCATATTTCACTTTCCCACATGTGCATGATTTCCACTGATGCCGACACAAAAAAGACAAAGAGGCATTATTTGCTAATGAAAAAAATCTGCATGTCCACATTCATCTATTAATATAAATCCTGTTTTGCTCCCGTGCAGAGTCTGTGCCATTTGCACAAAACTGCATTACCGCAGACTCTGGATTCATGAAGAAGCTGTGAGTGCCCTCTAGAGGAATTCTGGCTCTATTGCAACTCCACCCGGAGGAACCCCGCACAGGAGAGCGGCTGTTCCGGCTCAATGCTGGAGAGCATGAATTTCTTAGGTTATACAAAATTTGATCCATTTTTGGATTCTCTTTTTATGCTCGTGGTTTGTAATTCAGAGCCAAAGTCAGTGCTGTGATCAGAGTAACAGCTGGGCAGCCTGAAGTTTGGTGAGTTTTTCTCTCTGCTGAGGGCGGGGATCGGGGGTACCCCCAGAGCAGAGACAACCCCTCAGCTCCCACAAAATCCATTATTGCCTTGAAGGTGAACCTCTGCTAGCCCTGCAAGACCACCTCACTCCCCTTCCTCCGAAGTTGCACAGACCAAGGCCAAGGACCAGTCAATATCATTTGGGCCACTAGCAGCCCACATGGCCCTGGGCAAGTTATGTAACTTCTTACAATAAAGGCTGAGGCAATCCTGGAAACGTTGCACCAGCAGCTATGTGGTGAGGGAGACATAAACCCATAAAATATTGAAATAAATGTCCTTTGAACTTTTAAATATGATGCGAGGGGATTGAGAACAACTGGTTGACACCACAGTGCAAAAATTCACCTCGCACAGATGAATAATTCATCTGTGAGAAGCCCTGATGTATCAGGTGTGACTAGAAACTTATCAGAAAGCCATTCATGTCATCATGAAAGAAAATTATTTTTTCCTCATAGAGAGTGACTTCTTTTTGTATAACACACTGAAAATATTTTAAGAGAGATCCCTGGTGGTTCACCTTAATAAAATACAGACTAAAATCTCATTACACTGAATGGAAATTGTGTGGAGGGAATGAACCTCAAATTGACTTGGTTAAAATTGTGCCACATTTTTAAAATAATTATAATATGAGGCATCTAGATAATTCAGAGATAGCCGTTGTTTCAGCTCACGTAGACTCTCGGGCCTGCCCATGCTGCTTCCTTCCAGTGCAATGAAAGGAGGTTTTGGAGTCAGAACACCCTCAGTTCAATGCAGCTTAAGGGCACGGATCCCAGTCCACAAGCACAAAGCAGAACTTTTTTCTTAGTTTAATTTCTGTAACGAGCCCCCCTTCCACCAGGGGGCAAAATGGGGAACTGAGTCAATTGCAATTCCTCCTGGTTTCTCCTCCTAATCAGTAGGAAGAGGGATTTTGTGACGTCAAAGCATGGCAGGCTTGGTCTTTTCAATTATCTCCACCCTTTGTCATCCTCTGAGCCCTCCCCTTCCCATTCGAATTTCAGTGGTCACCCTACACAGTCACTACAGATCATCCTTCATATTCCCCAAGGCACCTTCTGGGCTGGCCCTCCCTGCAGGGCTTGTGCCTTCCTCAGCAGGGGAGACCACTCCACTGCAGGGGAACCGGGTAAGGCTGCCCCAGGCCCGGCAGCCAAGGCACCGTTCAGCCGTGTGGCTCAGAGTCTCACCCCCACCTGCAAAGGGGATCAGACAGTTCTGCACTTGGACCTTGTTCCCCAAAACTAGCTGGGCTCTTGTTTTCCCTCAGCCTCATCCCCAGTCCCCCTGGAGGATGAGGTATAAGGTTCTTCCTTTCTCAGGCACCTCCCTACCGTTTCTCCTGACTTCCCCTCCTTTCCCTACTCTCACACCCACAGCTAAAAGGGTGAATTTTATGTGTCACCTTGACTACACTAAGGGATGCCCAGAGAATATGAAACATTGTTTCTGGTTGCATCTCTGAGAGTGTCTTTGGGGGCTTAGAGCTTGAATCAGTAGGCTGAGTAAGGATATTCGTCTTTACCAATGAAGGTGGGCCTCATGCAGTCCATTGAGAGCCCGAATAGGATGAAAAGGTGGCAGAAAGATGAACTTTGCTTTTTCTGCTTGAGCTGAGACATCCGTATCTGCTTCTGTTCTTGGACATCAGAGCTCCCAATTCTTGGGCCTTCAGACTCAGACTGGGACTTACCACTGGCTCCCTGGTTTTTCTCTGAGTTGAGCCCCCTGAACATTTCCTGTGACAACCCTTTTGAGGTTGTGGAGGTCAATGATGCCAGGAAGTCTAAATCCTATAGGAATTTGTGAAGGCACTTCGCGTCAGCAAAGAGAGTCGAGGTCACTTCCGGCCAAGATGAAGGCATAGGTAGATATACTTTGCCTCCTCCCACAACCAAAAGAAGGACAACAACAAATTTAAAATAAAAAGATAACCAGAATTGGCAGAAAATCAAACTGTGTGGAAGTCTGACAACTAAAGAGTTAAAGAAAAAACATTCATCCAGACCTGTAGGAGGGGTGGAGACCAGCAGCAGGGTGGAGAGGACTCACAGCAAGGCAGTGGCTGGTGGACCTGGCGAGGTAGCAGATTGCAGACTGAGGGTCCCACATTTGCATGCAGATAAACCAAGAGGAATGACTGGGGAGCGAGACAGACCACGCAAACCAGGATTCCAGCTTGGGAAAATAAAGCCTCAAACCTCTGACTGAAAACACCTGTGGGGGTTGAGGTGGCAGCAGGAGAAACTCCCAGCTTCACAGGAGAGTTCATTGGAGAGACCCACAGGGTCCTAGAATGTACACAAACCCACACACCTAGGAATCAGCACAGAAGGGCCCACTTTGATTGTGGGTAGTGGGGGAAGTGACTGAAAACCTGCCAAGAGCCGAGCAAGCAGCATTGTTCCCTCTCAGACCCCTCCCCCACATACAGCATCACAGCGCAGCAACGTGCATTACCCCACCCTGGCAAATACCTAAGGCTCCACCCCTTATACGTAACAGGTGTGCCCAGACAAAGAAATATGGCCCAAATGAAAGAACAGATCAAAGCTCCAGAAAAAATACAACTAAGCAAAGAGAGATAGCCAACCTATCAGATGCAAAGTTCAAAACACTGGTAATCAGGATGCTCACAGAAATGTTTGAGTATAGTCACAAAATAGAGGAAAAAGTGAAGGTTATGAAAAGTGAAACAAAGGAAAATGCACAGGGAACCAACAGTGATGAGGAGGAAACCGGGACTCAAATCAATGGTTTGGACCAGAAGGAAGAAATAAACATCCAACCAGAACAGAACGAAGAAACAAGAATTCAAAAAAATGAGGACAGGCTTAGGAATCTCTGGGACAACTTTAAACGTTCCAACATCTGAATTATAGGGGTGCCAGAAGGAAAAGAAGAAGAGCAAGAAATTGAAAACTTACTTGAAAAAACACTGAAGGCGAACTTCCCTAATCTGGCAAAGGAAGTAGACTTCCAGGAAGTCCAGGAAGCTCAGAGAGTCCCAAAGAAGTTGGACCCAAGGAAGCACACACCAAGGCACATTATAATTACATTACTTAAGATTAAAGAGAAAGAGAATCTTAAAAGCAGAAAGAGAAAAGGAGACAGTTACCTACAAAGGAGTGCCCATAAGACTGTCAGCTGATTTCTCAAAAGAAACCTTGCAGGCAAGAAGGGGCTGGAAAGAAGTTTTCAAAGTCATGAAAGGCAAGGACCTACAACCAAGATGACTCTATCCAGCAAAGCTATCATTTAGAATGGAAGAGCAGATAAAGTGCTTCCCAGATAAGGTCAAGTTAAAGAAGTTCATCATCACCAAACCCTTATTATATGAAATGTTGAAGGGACTTATCTAAGAAAAAGATAAAAACTATGAACAGTAAAATGACAACAAACTCACAACTATCAACAACCGAATCTAAAATAACAAAAACAAAAACAAACTAAGCAAACAACTAGAGAGGGAACAGAATCACAGAAATGGAGATCACACGGAGGGTTATCAGTGTGAGGTGGGGGAGAATGGGGGCAAGGGTACAGGGAATAAATAGTTCCCTGTTGAATGGTAGCTACAAAATAGACAGGGGGAGGTTAAAAATAGTATGGGAAATGGAGAAGCCAAAGAACTTATATGTACGACCCATGGACATGAACTAAGGTCAGGGAATCATGGTGGGCGGGAGGTTACAGGGTAGAAGGGAATAAAGGGGAGAAAAAATGGGACAATTGTAATAGCATAATCAATAAAATATATTTTTAAAAAAGAGAGTTGAGGTCAGAGTGTCAGAGCACCTGCCTTCCAGTACAGAGAACAGGCAGAAGGAAACGTGCACAGACAAGCGCAGGGACCCACGGGTTAGCAGAGGAACCCTGGGAAATAGAACAGTGGGAGAAAGGACCCTGGCACACAACTGGGAAAAGGCAGAACCAAGGTGCGGAATGACCGGGCCCACCGAGGGCTGTTCCAGCCACACACATGGCCTTTATCGTCTCAGGGAGATGGCTCCAGAGGCCTGTTCAGCCAGACCTGTCCATCCAAGCAATGCATCAGCAGGCACAGGGGCAGATTTAGAAGGCAGATGATGGCTTAACGGGGCAATACACCAGGTCCTGACGTCTCACTTCTGCCGCCTGCTGGGCAAAGTCCTCAGATGCAGCTTCTGTAGTCCCATCAGCCACCTTCAGGGAACTGTCATTTCTCCATTTCCCTACCCAAACTTGTTTTATTTTAAAATGACACGTCTTTGATGTCATGTATCTTTAGCAACACTATCTCATTGAGCCAATTAGATGATAATTAAAGAATTTCCCAAAGCTCTGCTTCCTTGATGTCAGAAAGCCATTTTCTTTTCTCTGACACTTCTATTAGCCTATTATTTCCATTTTGCCTTTCGGTACACAGCACTCTACTGCTCCAGACTCTCAAATTACTGATTTTTATGTTTCTTTCTTAGCACTTAATGCAGTTCATAAATTTCACTCTATAAGTTTGGGCATACATCACGCTAAAAGCCCAAGTTGCTGAAGAAAACTGGCAGCAAATCAAACTCGGAATATCAAGCCACCAGCATCAATTCTACACTCACACATTTCAAATGAAGAGTTTCCCCTCGTTATCTCAAAGTCATTTAAACTTTTCTTACAACTTTCCCTGACTTTATAGCAAACCCCAAACTTAAAAAAATGAAAATGTTCACTTGTTTGTTTCTTTTTGTTTTTGTTGTTATTCAATACTGGACTTTCTCAGGTAAATGATTAAAAACCACCTTAGTATAGAAGTAAACAAATGAAAAAAATGCCTGGGACTATATCAAACTGAAAAGTTTTTGCACAGCAAAGGAAAATATCAACAAAATAAGAAGACAACCCACAGAATGGGAGAAAATATTCGCCAATACACCTGATAAGGGGCTAATAACCAAGATTTATAAAGAGCTTATAAAACTCATCACCAAAAAAAAAACAAAAAAAACAAACAACCCAGTTAAAAAGTGGGCAAAGGACCTGAATAGACACTTCTCCAAAGAGGACATACAGATGGCAAATAGACACATGAAAAGATGCTCAACATCACTAATCATCAGAGAGATGCAAATTAAAACCACAAAGAGATATCACCTCACACCTGTCAGAATGGCCATCATTAACAAATCAACAAACAACAAGTGCTGGCGAAGATGTGGAGAAAGGGGAATCCTTTTGCACCGTTGTTGGGAATGCAGACTGGTGCAGCCACTGTGGGAAGCAGAATGGAGATAACTCAAAAAATTAAAAATGGATTTGCCTTATGACCCAGTAATCCTACTCCTGGGGATATATCCGAAGAAACCCAAGACACTAATTCAAAAGAACATAAGCACCCCTATGTTCACTGCAGCATTCTTTACAGTTGCAAAGCTATGGAAGCAGCCCAAGTGCCATCAGTAGATGAGTGGGTAAAACACCTATGGGACTTTACACAATGTGATACCACTTGTCATAAAAAAGAAGAAAATTTTACCATTTGAGACAGCATGGATGGACTCAGAGAACATTATGCTAAGTGAAATGAACCAGTCAGAGCAAGACAGATACCATATGATTTCACTCATAGGTGGAATCTAATAAACAAACTGAACTAACAAGCAAAATAGAGACAGACTCGGAGAGAGCAGCTGACCGCTACGGGGGGTGGTTAGTGTGCGGCAGGACTGAGCAAGAAGGAAAAAGGACTCGTGGGCACAGACGACAGTGTGGTGACTGCAGGTGGGAGGGGCGGAAATAAGGGGGATAAGTGGCAATGGAAAAATTACAATAAAAACTGTAAAAAACAAGAAAGAAAAGGAAAAAAATGCCTCTGAGAAACCATTATTCACACAGATGGAAGGTTTTAAGTTCAGAGTATTCTGGGAGGGAAAAAACGCACATAGACATCTCTGATTCAGTCTCTGTATATAGCCTGCACGTGATTCAGGCTGATGTCAGTAGCATCTGAGGTGACGCACGGCTGACAAAGGCAAAGCCGGGCTTTAGCATCAGCACCCCTGGGTGACAAGGCAACTCCTTCACTGACACAGGCCTAGACACTGACCTTAACAAGCTGCCCAGTTCCATTCCACGGGGGTAACTTGGTCAGATCTTTTAAAAAGACAAATGAACAAGCTTCAAGAAGCTCTTCTCTGTGGAGACATTTTCCTTTACCGGTAAATAAATATTCCACCTGTGAGATACAGAGCATTCGAATGAAATGTCAGTGACCATCCTGCGGCTCCCTTTCAGAGGCAGAAGATGTCTCTTAGACAGCATAATAGTAATAATAATCGGCACTTTTCATCCTCACAGCCATTTTTGCACATTAACTAATCAATCTGTCCAACATCTGTGTGAGGTGGATGAATAAGGATCATTATTTCCATCGGGGAGAGAGAAACAGTGGGAAAAGCTGAGTGGCTGGGGCTCGGCTGAGGTCAAGAGAATCGCGGACCGAAGGTCAGGAGAGCCTGCCTCAGGGCGGGCCTGGCTTCAGGCCTTCAGGCAGGAAAACAGGGGCTGCCGTGTCAGTGAAAAAGATACCACAACATCCCAAGCGAGGTGTCTGCTCTTCACATGGTGGGGGCAGTGGTAGAAACTGAAGAGAGAAGTCAGAATGCTATGAAAGACAAGCAGACCCTTCCCAGGCAGGAGTCATTTAATGTAGTGCTTTACTCACTGATTCATCTCATTACCTGGCTCATCCACTCAGCTACCACGTGTTGGCTGAACAATGGAATGTATCCATTTCCCACGTATTGGGTCTCTGCCAGGAACTGCGTTAGATTTGGGAGACACTAAGTGAGAAAGACACGACCTCCGATCTTAACTTCTTCACATGTCATTGCGATAGAAAGAGAGACTGTCTTTCACCAAGATCACTAACTGCCCCCAGGCCCGCCTCTCAGGCCTCGCTGCGGTCCTTACGCCATCTGTATTAGCACCGTTGCCCTTGCTCTGGTCCTCACCATCTCTGGCTACAGGTCTCTGTCCTTGGACCCAGTTTCTGTTTGTTCCACGAGTATTTTTCCAAAGTTCAACTGTGGTGCTAACACTCTCTCGATGAATGGCCTTCAGTTGTGGTCCGTGTCCTTCGAAATAAACTCCAGGCAAGGCCCCTCCATTCAGCCTGAGGCCTGTTTCCTGTCTCGTCTTCCAGGCGCCTGACACTTCAGAACATGGACACACTTTCAGTTCCCAGAACACTACGATGGGGGTTTTGTTTGTTTTTCGCCTTTCTGACTTTGTACGTTTTTCTCTCTGTCTAAAATACCTCCGCTCAACACCTCCACTAGGCCTGTCTTCTGAACTATCATCCTGCATCTCTCCCTGGTCCGGCTTTCCTCCTGGGCAGCCATCCTTGACCTTCCCAGGCCGAGTTCATCCCTCTCCTCCATGTGCCCATGACCTTATAACCCTCGCTCTGGAAATTATAGGTTTCCTTTGTTATCTGAGGGCTCATTGTATGAATATTTGCTGTAATTACTTGCAAAATTTTTCACCCAATAGTTTCTAACCAAATCAGAAAGCCATCATAATAAACCCGCATATTTAGGTTGCATACAAATGCAGGCAAGAAGGGATAGCGTGCCTGCGGTCACACGTCCGCTGTTATCCCTCAAGGACCTAACTGTGAGCTCCCACTGTTCAATATTGTTCTCACATATCCCACAAAGTTCAGTGAAAATGTCATCAGAGATGTATCAGAGAAAGCAGGTGAAGGTAGATGCCTGGACAACTCCATACATTAGAAGTGACAAAGTGTATGGAGAGAGGTGTACCCACCAAGGACCCAAGTTGGGGCATACACACATGCCCAAAGACTGTGCACACTATTTTCTATGCATGACAAAATGCAGAAAAAACTTGAAAATGGTGTCGGTTCAGGAAAGCTACCCCAGACACAGCATGGCATTTTTTAAATCTAGAGAAATACCATGGTCAGTGGACCAACAGCCACCATCAGAATGGGCTGCACTGAGGGGCAATTCTAGATACTGAAGCAGCAGGGCGCACAGCCCGCGCCCTTCAGCATTAGTGAGCTCACGCTGCACAAAACGAAAAGGAGCTCACTAAGTGCTAAAGAACCGCATGGCTGGTGTCTGAGATGATTTATGTTAAACCAGAAATATTCAGTAGATAGGTATAGGATGGCAGGTGCTTACAAGTGTTTTGAGAGATTCTTGGAGAAGTTGGTTGGGATTTTTGGATTAAATGGGAACACATTATTAATTTTTCCAATTTAAAATGACAGAGTATAGGTTCCCCTACCTGAAAATATGTGATCAGATCTTTTTTAAAGATTAAATTTGGATGATGAGGGCATCCACGTTAGCTTGCACAGCTGTCTTCCCTTCCCCCCTATAAAACCGTGAGCTCCTGGGCCGGCGACTTGTGTTCCGTTCGTCTGTGCATCACCAGCCATACACACAATGCTCGGCATTCAGCAAACGCATACTGGGTGAACAGACAGATGAATGGCTGGATGAATGGACGTTCCAACTGTGATAGTACGAGGTGTCCTTTCCCCTGGAATCACCAATGGACTCTCAGCCTTGTTCTGTTCTCAGGCATTGCCAAGAATATGCCTTTTCTGTCTCCCCCATGACATGACAGTGATGGAAAAAAGGAAGAAAGATCTTGGAAGGCTATTTTCAGAGCGCCAGACATTAAATAAATGCAAGGAACTTAACCATTGTGCATGATTGACTAGAAATAGAAACAGAAGTGCAGAGCCCATCATGTTCAATCCTACCCCTCGTTTTTGCGTTTGATCTCGTTTAGAATGAGGTAAAAACTTCCTGAGCTGCAGCCCGCTTTTTCCAGAAGAAAAATCAACACGGTGCCTGTCCAACGGGCATCCCCATTTGGAGACTTCCTCTTTTCATCGTCAATTTCCCACTCGCATGGTCGCTCTCTGCTCAGGATTGTCTCTGTGGCCACCTATAGGATTTGAGCTTTGTTAATCATGCCTGAAAATCAATGGCCACTAAGCCATAGGCCACGCTGCATCCTCCATCAATTGAGTATTCATAAACAGAAACAACAAAATCTCCCAAGGGTTTACTGGGTTAAAAAAAAAAAAAGTATTCCGTAGCAGTATTTATAAGTAACCCTTACCACCTATTATATGAGCTAAGAATCCAGGCACCAGCTACCAGGAATCAATATGCACTCAAATTGCTCCATCAATATGCACGTTCATTTATTCCCTTCAAGGTTATCTTGGCTGCTTCAGAGCAGATGCTTGTTTGTCCATTACTGGCATGCCTGTTACGTTAGGTGAGACAAGGGGAAGGACGACTCTCGTGCAGCAGGGACGACAGCCTGTTGTACGTGTGGCCCTGGGAAGCAGGCCCACCGCACTGGGAGAGTGGTGGGAGCAGGAGCCTCACTTGTTTTTCTTGTTTACCCAGGGAATTATCTTCCTAAACACAGCCATCTGCCCAGATAGACATCCAGGCCGCCAACCATGCAGGCAAGGTAAGAGCATAACCATCTTAACCTATTTTGCAGCCAAGATCTTGGCATTTATGTACACAATAAATATTCGTTGCATGAATAAAACATGCTATGTGGGGAGAGCCTGGGTTCAAAGCAAACCTCTGCTATTTACTAAATGCACTGACCTGACCTCCTGCTGCCTGCTGAGGTTTCCCCGCCCCAGCAAGGTGTGATTCTCACATCTGCATCTCTGCAGTTAGGCTCGCCCCGCCGCCTCACTTTCCCGCCAGAGCGAAGACCTGCTCATTTCCAGTCTGTTTAGCCTTTTACTTGTTGTTAGGGTGGATGGCGACTTCTCAGTTTCTTACATACCAAACCGGAAACTGAAAGTTGCAGGTATAGCTTTGACTTTCTAAATTAAGACAGGCAAAAAATATCCCATTATTTGATATTTATTTTTTTTATTATATATATAGAGAGAGTGCTAAATATATGCAACGCACTATTTTAAGTGTTTCATAAACATAAATTTTTTCTTTCCAAAGCAACCCCAAAGAACCTTCAAAGGCAGGTTTTTTCCATCATCCCCATTTTATAGGTGGAGAAACTGAGGCTGAAAAAATTAACCAAGAGAACACAGCATTCTGGGTGCCAACAGTACTCAGGGAGTCTTTGTAAATTCAGTTTAATTTCATTTGATCTAAGCCATCATCCTCCTAAACCGGAGATTCTTATTCTTTGGGTTGTGGGGAGTGGCAGTCAGAGACCATGGGATGGGGTGGGGTGGGGAGGGCACCCTTAGTCATTGGCCAGCACTGCCCCTGCTACTCCTTCCCTGAAGACAAGCAGCTCTGTTGGTGTGTGTCCTGGGTGGGTCCGGAGCTTGTTAGACGCTGTCAGTAGCAGCACAAATACAAAATCGTGTCCTACTCTTCCATTACTCCTTCCAACTGTGCTATGTCAAATCCCCTTCCTCCTTCCTCAATGACGTCCTGGGCAGATTTTATAATTTGCAATCACGTTTGATTATTAAAGATCTGGTCCAATTGCAGGCTTACCTTGAAGGCATTTAAATCTCACGTGTTGCCCCTTCTACCAGCACAGGCCTGGCAAGAGCATCAGGCCTGGTGTTGCTTTGAAATACCTGCAGTCCCCTCCCCACCAAGGAGGGCTTCTCTGATGGTAGGGAGGGTCCCATTCTGGTTTGCTCTGGTTTTATACGGTAGTTGTATAGACAATGGAAGTGGTTTTCGTGGGGTGCTGTTCAGCTCCACCCCAGCTCCTCGGCTTCTAGGACCACCTCGAAGAGGCAGCCATGACTCCTGGCCCCACCAGGAGCCCACGCTTTCAGCCACTTCCTTGAGCAAGGCATTGCCTGGCTGGACCCGGCAGCCACCTGGGCCACTCACTCTGTGACCCTCTGACCCCTCCTCCAACTGCCTACCCCTCCCTGGGAGCCTCAGGGAGCCTGTGGTCCTGCTCCATTTCCTCCATATCTTCCAGGGGCCTCTGGGAAGTGAGTCCGCCTTCAACCTTTCCCTCCCAGGTCACTCACTGCTCTTCCTACTTCTTGAAGAGAAGTGACACTAATTTCCATGGCTGAGGACAACCCTCATCTTCAGATTTCCCAATTTCTCCTTCACACACCCCATGCTGCGCCAATAGCAGCTCTGGGTGGGCAATGGCAGCTGAGCGGGGCAGCAAGATGCCTTTCTGCCCTTATGACGGACATCCCCAGTCGGTGCAAGAGTCTCTCAAGGTCCCTCTTCCCCAATTAGGCTTGGGGTTGGAGGGGGCCTTCCCCTCTCCGACAGTGCAGCGTGGAAGTCTTCTTTCACCTGCAGCACACTGCGGGCTGAAGAATCTGGAGACCCTTCTCTCGCTGCCCCCCCACCCCCCCACCCTGTGTTCTCACCCTGGGAGGGTGGCTGGGGGTTGACTGTGTGGGAGCTGTGGCTGGGCTGCCTCGTATGCCTGGGGAAAGGGTGGCTGTCGACTGGAATTTTGTGACTTTAGCGTGGGCTGTTCTCAGTTCCTTGTTTTCAGCTCTCAGTCCCAGTTATAGGACAAAAGGGGAAGGCCCTCTGGACCTCCTCAGAGAGTCCAGCAGAAGCCGATGCTGCTTCTCCGCCTGCTTTGTAAGGAATTGGCTGTCAGGGCTCCTCCTCGGGCCTGGGACACTGTTGTCCTTCAGTCCCCTGGGGGCTTTTCCTCCCCAGAGGGAGGGGGAGAGAGGGACGCACACAGGATGTTTTCTCTCCTCCACAAATACCACCATTTTTCCACTCTTTTCCACATCTCTTCCCAGTCATTCTATGCATAGCAGATACAGCTGCAGCATTTGAAGCTCATAACTTGCCCCCATTTTCAAACGCTGGCCTGTGTCTGAAGCCTCTTTCTAGCACAGCCTGGCTTGCTGTGACAGGGAACCCCAGAGGCAGGGAGGGCCAGAGAGGATGGGACCTCATCATAGCGTGACTCTTACAGCATCAGTTCACGTTGTTATTGAACTTCAGTGTTGATGTTAAACCTGTTACACCTGAGTGCCTTTTCTCCCTACTCTAAGTTCTCTGGAATCCAGAACATGTTGATCTTTTGCTACCCCCCATCCATGGCATTCAGAGCAGTGCCTTATGAACTTAGGTGAAAGCTATACAATATTTGTTGCATTACGAAATGAAGGGCCAGGCAGTGAAAGACAAACACCATTATGATCTCACCTATAAGTGGAACGTAATCAACAAAACAAACAAGCAAGCAAAACAGAATCAGAGACGTGAAAATAGAGAACAAACTGACAGTGACCGCAGGGGAGGAGGGGAGGGGATAAAGGAGGAAAGAAGAGGAAGGCCCAAGTCAAGGAACATGTCATATAAAGGACCCCGACAAGGACAATGAGGGGTGGGGCGTGGAGATTGAATGTGGGAGGTAGGGGTGGGTAGGGCAGGGGAGAGTGGTGGGAGAAAAACGGGACAACTGTCATTGAACAACAATAAAAAAATAAAAAAAAGAAAAGAAATGAAGGAATAGGAGACAAAAAGATCCTGGACACAAACACTCCGACTGCAGGACCTTATCTCACTGACGGCGCAATGCGCATAGTAAGTATTCGATAAACTTCAATGGAGTTGAGTACATTGCAGAGTCCTCCAGGTGCAGTAGGTGCATGGCGACAAAGAGAGTCTCCAAGACTCAGGCATAGACTTCACTGAGAAAGAGATTTTGAGGATTGGGACATAGGAACAAACCAGGTAAAGCCACAACGGAAATGAAAGCAGGTACAGTTTGCGAATCTTCTCCAGGCGAGCCTGTTTCTTCCCAACACTTTCAATGGGAGCGATGGGTTTCATACAAGCCGACCAAGCGAGGGCTCTTGAAGCCTGTGTGCGAGTCTGACTGCAGCACAATCATTTCCTGTGTTCTCAGTCACTTGTGAGGGATGATTATAAACGAATGAAACTGGTATTTATGTGCGGCTTGTAGAATCAGGTTTGTTGTTTTATAGCTGCACATCCTGTTTTCCAAAGGTCCTTTTCTAAAACTTGAAGCAATGGCAAAGGATCGATATTCAATCAGTTTGTACAGAATATGATGATGGATTTGAGATCACTCGGGTCTGGAATAGTTTGAAGCTAAAAAGGTCAATAAATCTCATTCATTCATTCAACAAACATGTACTGCATATTTACTGGGCAATTGACACAGAAATATAAAGATAAAAGACACGGTTTCTGTCTTCGAGGCACTGCGGAGTTATTGGGAACAAGGAGAGCGGGCGGCCCAGGGCCACGTGGAGGCCAGCCTGGCTGTCACAGCAGCACGCAGCATCCGGCCGGGGCTGTCAGGGAAGACTTCCTTGAAGAGGTGATGGATGAGGGCTGTTTTGAAGGATGACATATTAGCCAGATGAAGAACGGGAGAAAGAGTACCCTTGGCAGAGGAGAAAGTCACACGAGAGAAGACAGGTGTGCAGTGTGATGAAAAGCTTTCCCCTGGAATCCGGGGTGGGGGGGGGTGCGTGGGGAAAGTGTCGGGCAAGGGGCATCCATGGCTTATCATCAGCAGTAGACTTCTGGATCTGAGGGAATCAAATGCATTCTTGGCACTTTTTTTTTTACAGTGGGCATTGATAACATACATATAAAAACGTCAGGTTTTAAACTGCGAGAAAGGTGCACAGATCACAGAAGCCCTGCAAACAGGATTGTTGGACGTCCCCAGAGTTGTCTGCTTCTGCCACTCCCTACAGAACCACGCAGGGACCTGGCTCAGGGCCACCACCTCCATTACAAGGTCACGAGTTCCCAGGGGGTATCACCCAGAGCCCTGGGCCAGCCTCAGCCCCCAGCACGTGGGGCAGGCAGCTCCTCCTGGCCTCAGTCCCTCCGTGTCAGTGGACTGTAGTTGTCACATAGGCCCTGAAAGGTAAAGCTCTAGTGTACCTTCGTGACGGACCTCAGGAAGGTGGAGCCTGCCTCCCGGTGGTCTTGTGCCATCTCTTCGGGGACGGGTACGAGGAGAGCAGTCACGGGATCGACCAGGAAGCCCACCACAGCCCACCAGGGATCCTGACCACCAGGGACCGGAGGCCTCACGGGTGCATGGCGAGGAAAAGAGGGGCGGTGCCCGAGCTTAGGAGGCAAGCTGAGTCAGAGGTTTGCTGTCTGTGGGGAAAGAAACAGGCCCTGCTTGATCTCAGTGTCCAAAGGAGCAGAGAACTCAGGATCCATCTGGGCGGGTGGATCTGGAGGTTGGGTGAGCGAGCAAAGTCTCTGGACAAGAGGGTGGCAGCTTTCTCAAGCCCAGGCTGTCCACGCAGGATGGAACAGGGCCCTGTTCAGGGGCTGCAGGGTGGGTGGCACGGTCCATCCCCGAAGGAAGAGAACTGGCAGGTCGGAGCCCAAGGGTTTAGGGCACGCCAGCAGTGCCGAAGAGGTGATATTTCAGGCTTAGAGCCCTCCTGACAGCTGCCTTCTCTCGGATGCTTGCCCCAAGGTCATTAGCACAATCCCCTGACCACGGCTCCTCCTCTCCAAGTGGTCAGGAGAGGATATCCCTTTATTAATAAGCGACAAACAAAAAGGACTTGAGAGATGCCTTTTTTTGCACCATTTGTGCACATCAGTGTCCACAGTAGGCACTGACCCGTTGGTAAAGTGCTCTTGGCCAGAGGAGAGCAGGTCTGGGAAGGGAGCGGGCCTCACGGCAGGTGGTACCGTCCCCAGGCAGGCATCCCAATGCCATGGTCTCAAACACTGACACGGCAGGCCCTCAGGTAGGGTCGTTTCATCACAACATCAGTGAGACGCTGAAGAAGCCGAACTCGTTCACATCAAGTAGCCTTTGGTGAAACTGGTTTCATTCTATGTCGTTTCGCTTCAGGTCACAGAACCTGTCAGCCACGTTAAGTAAGACCTTATTGTACTTGACCTCCAGCCTGAGAACATATTGAATAAAGTGGTCTGCCTAAAATTAGAAGGCCATGCGACCCCTTTCCACCTTCCCCCCACCCCCCGCTGTGCTGACTCACTGGGTGTCAGGCCATGAAAGTTCAAGGCCAGAGTTAGAACTGCAATATGCACATGACTGTGGCATCCAGCACTGACAGATTGTGCCTAGTGGAGGAAAAACAAAATTTTAAACATAACTAGTCTCTGGAAAATTCTTCCAATTATCACACGTGTACAATTTAAGTAGAGGATTCAGTTCTCAACAATGCCTAGTCAAAACAGGAGTTCTATTCTGTTAGGGGTATGCTCGATAATGCAGCATATACAATTATAAATATACCATACACCATTTCTATTTATTGATGGCAATCTCATGAGCTAGAATCTAGAGAATTCCTGTGTTTGAAGGAAACAAACCTACAGCAGTTCCATAAGCAGCAAGTACATCTGTGTGTGAAGTCACACGTTTTATGCATCTCAATGTGTACCGGATCACACCTTACTTTATCTGATATATTTTGTCCTGATGAAGTCTGGCAGTTCCTGATGAAATGGCACACAAATTCGCCACCAACACAGCAGAAGAGCCTGAAAAACAAGTATTCCAAAAACAAAACTCGTAAGTCACTGCATGTAATATGAGTAATTTGATTACACAATTATGTAGCTCAATTCAACGCAGCAGCCTTCTAAAATAATGCATTCGGATTCCTCTTTTGTATGCCTTAATTTCAGGTTCATTTCATGTATCTTTGCAGTCTATTGATTAAATATTACTAAATGAAACATTCTGGTCAAAGCCAAAAACATAATATGAAAACAAATTGAACAAAAAAGAAAAAGAAAGAGAAAACTCACGGCCACCAGTGTGGTGACTGCCAAGGAGGGGCACTGGGGGGCAGGTGGAGCAGGGGATGGGAGGGTGAATGGTGACGGAAGGAGACTTGACTCGGGGCAGTAATTTTGTTAACCACTGTCACCCAATAAATTCAATAAAAAGGAAAACACAATATCAAAACAAAGTTTGTAGTTGTCTCTCCTTTTTTACTGAATTTTTTGGGTTATCATTGGTCCATAAAATTACATAGGTTTTCAGGGGTACAATTCTATAATACCTCGTCTACACACTGTATTGTTCAACCACCCTAAATCAAGTCTACGTCCCTCACCATCAATCTGCCCTATACCCTCTTCTACCTCCCCACCCCTTCAATGCTTTTAGATATTATAACTTGTAGTGGTTTATTTTCTCATTCTAAATAGCATAGATATTCACTCGCATGTATATGTGCACGTATATATAAATAATTTTGTATGTTTTTAAAGAGGGACCCCAAAATAGCATAAGTTTTAGGTTCCGTAAAACTGGATTTGCCCCAACTACCTAGTTATCATGATGCTAACTTGTCATATCCCATTTACTTGCTCTTGTCTGTAAGCATTTCATGTGTCCTTATTATGTGCCAAGTACTGTGTAAAGCGCTTGTAAATTTTTATTTGCTTTTCAGAGCCAGCCCTTTACAGAAAACTATCAGAATATTTTCCTGGTGCATCCAAGAAATAATGCAAACATCTAGAATTCAGTACATTACAAATATTTTTTACCATTTGTAGATTCCTTGGGAACACTTTTACCTATAAGAAGGTATAAAGTGGAACTATACGGAATTTGTGTTTTCTTCAAAGTTGGAATTTTTCTAGGTCATACATGCCAGCTAAATCCACTTTTTTTGCAAATTGGTTTTCATTTTGAAAATCCTGTATATAGGCCTAAATTTTCTTGAAAAAGTAGGTGAACAGAATTCTGGGATTGCACAAAATTTAAATATTACATTTTTAAAAAGAAGTACATGCAATTCCCCAGCATAACCTGTATTATTTGGTCAAATATAACTTCCATGCAAAAGAAATTTTAATTAGAAGTTTATTGTGTTTACATGACATTAAGTAGTGTTTAATGGTAGCAATACAATTAGATACCTTTTCTTCGTGAGATTTATGTTCCTTTCTGACCGGAGGCAATCCAACTTTCACACAATAATATTTTTCTCTCTCTGTGGCTTTGCTGGCCCCATTGCCCTGTGAGTCATCTTGCTCCCTAGTGGACAAGATGCCTGGAACGGTGCCTGTCACATGGTACACACTCAATAAACATTTGTTGGACTAATGAATGAACCATTTCATAACTTTCTATTAGGAAACAGGAGTGTTTTCCGCCCTCCCAGGCAGAAACCTCTGGTTGTTACCAAACAGTAACTACCAGACAGTTTAGACTGTTTGTTTCTTTTCTTCGTGCCTAATGTCTTATTTATAAGCATTATCCCAACACGGGTGCCTAGATAATGTATGTGCATTATGATGTTTTTTTACTCTCTGTCGATGTTCAATTCAGAAATGATAGCCTTACAGCTTTGTAATCATCCAGCCAATTTGTCCCTCCAAATTTGTGAATTTCAGCAGGCCTCATAATGCAGTATGATAAGTTCTGATTGTGAAGTTCCAGCCACACAAAATAACGCTGGAAGTGATCAATTGCTTTAACAATGCCTAATAGCTCTTTCCTGGTGCTCGGTGGTTTCTGGCTGAAGTACTTAGAGTTTGATTATAGTAAGCGATTATTACCTTACCAAGAATCACCTTATGTCTGCACTGTTTTTCTTCTGGACAGAAAAAAAGCCCCCATTAATCCTCAAATCACCCACACTTCATTTTTCTCTCATTTTCTTCTACTATGACTCGTTTGCTTCATTCTTTTGGCTCAGCACATTCTTTCTGGTCCAGAATGCTCATACGGTGGCAATATTTGTAAGGCCCAAATTTGAATTCATATTGTGACAAATGTTGATTTGTATTTGTAGAAAGACTCATAAATTAGAAAAATTAAATTTTATGAGTTATCCATTTAATCAGTCACCTTTTATTGACAAGAGCAAAGGTACGTGAGAATGAATACAAAATTCTGGGGAAAATTGCAGATGGGTTAGTACAGTTTTTGTCACTTTCAGTCATCTTTGTTGAAACTAAAGGGTTTTCTACTTTTGTGCTTATTTGTAGAATTCAACCTGTGAGATTAGAACTTGTTCTATATTTTTTTCAAACTTCTCTTAGAAAGTCTGAATAATTCATCTGGATTATCAAGAGAGACTTTCTATAAATCACTTAATTTCCAAAAGTTGTTAGCTAAAATGACCTGATGAACTGGAGTCACACCAAGTGGTGTACAAGAAATCTCAGAACAGTAATATGTTTTTCTCTGGAAATCTTTCTGGGGAATTTTTTTTTTCGTTCTGTTTCTACTCAACAAACAAGTATTCAAGTTAGAGTTTAAGATAGGGATATCAGTTTGAAAAGTCTTCAGAGTAACAGAATAAAATACCCCAGACATTATCCCATGCTTCCTTCAATGATTCTTCCCAGGGCCTTTCAACAAGTCCTGGTGCAACGTCGTTAAGGGCTTCCCCACTCGTGCCTTTTAAAGGTGGTAACTCAGTTCCCATTTCCTTGTTCACTAAATCCACATCGTAATGAACATTTAACATTGTCAGCAATTTTCTTCTTAAATCTTTTATTTTTGGAAGGAAACCAGTCACATTTTTATCTTTCTCTTCAATTCTGATTAAAATGCAAAGATTCACATGGAGAAAAATATTCTGCCCCTTTATTTTGGAGGAAAAAAGTGTCATGGAAAATTGCAATGGCATTGTTTTGATTTAGGGTCTTTGGAAAATATCTTGATAATGGAACTTTTTCAGCTGATAAAAACTAAGCCTGAGACGAGTGAAACATTATTAGTATTCTTCCAAGAACAGGCATCTGTGCCAGAAATCCTGTTTGAATAGGACCAAATTTGTCTGATAAAATCACACGATTATTTTAGTGCCTTCACTCGTATTATAGAAATGTAACAAATTTGGAATAATTTTACAATAACCTCTAGATCAATTGAAAAATCTGATGAATTATTAATATGACAGTTGCAGATGTGTGCCATGCAACTGACCCTTACCAAGATTCTGATATCGCCATTATTGGAAAAGAATCTCAAAGCTGGCGTTAGAAATATTGGATGGCACCCTGACAAGCTGATCAACTGGGCTGCTGAGGCTCAGACTGAAGGAAAGATGCACTGGCCACTTCAGTCACCTGGCCAGGCGTCACCTTCAAGAACTTTCATGCTAATTTCAGTGTTTTCATTAAAATACTTTATTAATTACTTGTATGCCATGAATAGCATCGGCATATTCAGGAAACATTTTAAAATTATTATGTGCAGGAGAGGTAGCATGGTTGGTGACGGAGGGACCCGACTCTGGGCAGAAATTGCTGGGTTCAAACCCCAGTTCAGCCACTTATTAGTCAGAGATTGGTCAAGTTACTTAACTGTGTTCTGTGCCTCAGTTTCCTTATTACTGATGAGGATAATAATACTGTCTTCAAAAAGTTACTGTGAGAATGAAATAAATTAATGCTTGTAGAGTGTTTAGAACAGCACATAGTAAGCACCATAAAAACATTTAAGGGCACTTGTGCCTAGAAGGTTACCTCTTGATTCTAAGCTCCAGTGATTCACACAATACTTTTACAGTTTTCTTAAGCTTCTGGAACAAGGATGTTCACAGTTGTTAATCATTTTGTTTGTGAAGATGAAAATCTGGATTTAAACAATATGAAAATTAGCCTGGCTGTACAATCCAAATATCTGAAACTATGATTGTGCCTTGTGGGTTGTTTTCTTCACCTTCAGTGAAACTAAAGAGCATGCTGATCTTTGATTGTGTGAGTTGCAGTAGTACCACAGAGGATTAGGTCACAGGCTTGAAGAAAACTAGCACCTGAACAAATAAAAGCAAAGAAGCTACAATTTGCATCAATAAGCACAAAAAAGGCAACTTCACAAAGCAACTGAGAGAGATCAGGCTGGGTGGTGGTTAGTGGTGCGCTGGGGGCAGTGACTCTGGTCTTCACTCTGTCCCAGGCTGGATCCTGCAGGGTCACAGAAAGCAATCTCTGAAGGATAGAATCTAGTGTCATTTTTTTTAAAAAGATTTTATTTATTTATTTTTAGAGAGAGGGGAAGGGAGAGAGAAAGAAAGGGAGAGAAATCAGTATGTGGTTGCCTCTCAAGTGCCCCTAATGAGGACCTGGCCTGCAACCCAGGCAGGTGTCCTGACTGAGAATTGAACCTTTTGGTTTGCAGACTGGCACTCAATCCACTGAGCCACACCAATCACAGCTGGAATCTAGTGTCTTACACACCAACAGGTCCCACTTAAACTTCAGCATTGTTCCCACATATGCTGTAAAATCATAGCGCCTAGACCTGGCGTCAAATTCTGGGAACCACTTCTAACTGAGCGACCACAGCTATCTTACCCATCTCACCAGTGATGTCGGGGGTGGAAGACGACAGCCCACAAGCCACACCCAGCCAGCTGTCTGTGTTTTGTCCTTTGCAGCCCACAGCAAGGGGTTTTACATTTTTAAAGAGTTAGAAAAATAGTCAAAAGAATATTATTTGTGTCACAGGTAAAAAAGTCTCTGATCCCCACATTTCAGCACCCATTTGTTGTTTTATTTGAACACAGATGTAGCAGGCAGAATTCTAAGATGGTGCCCAATATGCGCCCCCCCCTCCCTGGAGGATGCATGCCCTACATAATCTCTCCTCTTGTCAAGTGTGGGTGCAACCCGTGAACATGAAGGTGTCACTCTCATGATTATGTCCCCTCAGAAAGCAGATGAAGGGATTTTGCAGATGTGATTCAGGTCTTTAATCAGTTGCGTTTGAGGTAACCAAAGGAAAATTACCCTGGGTGGGCCTGCCCTAATCAGGTGGGCCCTTAAAGGTCTTCAAGAAGCAGGTTTCCACGAGTTAAACAGCTGCGAGCAAACGAATTCTGCCAACAAACACTTGAACTTGGAAGAATACCCCAAGCCTCAGATGAGACTGCAGTCCATGATAACTGACACCTTGATTGTGACAATGTGAGACCCTGAGCAGAGAACTCAGCTAAGGTGACTCCTGATCCATGGAAATCAAAAGATAAATGTATGCTGCTTTAAGTCACTAAGTTTGTAGTAACTTATTACATGACTATAAAAGCAATACAATAGGTACGCTTATTTGTTTAAGTATCGTCTACGGCCGCTTTGAGGCTACAACAGTTGAGCTGAGTACTTGAAACCTACGTGACTACATAAACCCACAAAACATCAACTATTTATAGAAAAAGTTGGCAAACCCCTGGCTCCATAAGTACAACCCAGCATCGTCACACACACCAACCACACCACAACTACACAACGAGGGTCACTCTGTGGCTGCACAAATAACAGATGTCTTGCTATAACAGTTTATCTTATCCATTCAGTTACAGAAACTGACACGTGGATTGTGATGCTTCCTTAAGGAGACATTCTCTTGAATTGTCTCAGGAAAAAGCTCCTTCCTTTTCTAGCCCCTGAACTCATTTGGAAACAAACTAGAATTTTATAATTAAGTAATTTTGAACTTCAAACAAGTTTACAGACAAAATAACTATACTCGATTATACAAGAAACGCTCGATATTGTTATCGCCTAATACCGCAACGAACTTTGCTCGGCAGCTACAATGACGTGGGCTTTTTTGTGATTGCGGTTTGGGCAAGTTCGCCTTCAAGAGACGCAGAGCGCGCACCGCTCCTGCGCAACCGCCGCGGGCAGTTTCCCGAGCCACCACGGCGTTCCTGCAGCCTGTGCCCTCTCCCGCCACAGCAGGTCTGAGCGACGCATTGGTTCAGAAAACATCCTGGAATGTCAGCTTTACCAGCTGGAAATTCAGTAGTGAAGAGGGCTGGTGGCCTGAGCTACATGGGTACAATCTAATGAAGAAAACATGGTTTAAATAGGAAATTGAAACTGAAAGAAGTACGTACAGTGCTTCTGAAACATGGGTGTCGGAAGCCCTCTCTAAGGGAGTGCTGTCTAGGCCGGGGCCGAAGAGTCTGCACGGACCACAGCGGAGCATGCCTGTTTCTGACCCAGGGGAAACCTGGGGGCGCTGGCTGTGCACCATCTGGGAGAGCTTGCTTAAACCCTGACGCCCAGGCTCTGCGCAGACCAGTTACAGCAGTGTCGGAAAGCGGGGACAAGGCAATGGCGTGTATTTTTAAGCTTCCTAGGTGATCACACTAAACATTTAAACTGGACAGCCAGTCTGTACTTATCTTGTCCTCTCGTTCTCCTGCTCCGTGACGGGGGCGTTGCTCTGCGGAGCTCAGGCAAATCCTTCCTCACCGTTCTTCCATATTCCGCCCCCACCCACCTTCTCAAGAAATCTAGTGATGATCTCTCGTCTCTTCTTTCTTCGACTTCACACTGATTATTGGCTCCTTCCTATTAGCACTGAATCATGTTCAAGTCTCACGTATTTTATAAATCCCCATCGTCCCACCGTCCCTCCACTTGGCAGCCAAACTTCCTCAAAAAGCGGGCTACACTGTTTCTCTGTTCCCACTCACTCTCCAACGAACACAATCCACAATCCGGTGCTGGTCCCCAGTTCTTGCTAAGATTGCCGGAATGACCTTGTCACCAAATACAGTCAGCCTTTCTGTTCTCATCCATGCGATCTCTCAGCAGCATTGTCAGAAGGGCTCCCTCCACTCCCCACCTTCTCCGAACCGTTTCTCCTTTTTGGAATTTCCTGAGGCTGTAAGCTGTATCTTTTTTTAAAAAAAGACTTTACTTATTCATTTTTAGAGAGAGGGGAAGGGAGAGAGAAACAGAAGGAGAGAAGTATGGATGTGAGAGAAACATCAATCGTTTGTCTCGGGCAGGCACCCTGACTGGGTGGGGACTGAAACCGAAACCCAGATAGCCGTCCTGACTGGGAATCGAACTGGTAACTTTTCACTTTGCAGAACAATGCCCAGCAGAGGCACACCAGTCAGGGCTAGCTGGATTTTTTTTCTCACCCTACCCTCCTCTATTCTTTCTGTAGGTGACCTCATCTCCCCAATGGCAGCAAGTACTGTCCCTATACTGATGATTTTTTAAAGTTCTAGACTAGTGTTTATCGAATTGCGGTCTGGTCTCTGAGGAGACTAAAAGTTCAGATTCCAGAGCCTAACCCCAGATCTGCTGAAATAGACTCTGAGTATGGGACCCACGTACCCATCTATCCAACTGCCTATAAGATATTCCGATGTGGGTATTTAACAGGTATCTTAAATGCATTATCTGTGTGATGGATATTCTCAATGTTAACATCCAATTGTCTTCTTCCTCCCTGTCCACATGGAAGACAACGCTCACAGCCGCCTTAGGAGTTAGGCACAGTCACGTGGCTAGTGCTACTCGAGGGACTGAACACAGAAGTGATGTGCCTCACTTCCGGCCTGAGGCAGTGAATGCCGGTCTCTCGTCCACAGCCCTGGGGATCTGGAAGTCGTGGTGAGACAGCAGAGCCACAAGATGAAAGGGACTGCATTTCTTTCGCTGCTTGGAAGAGGGCTGTCCTCAAGAGCTGCCAAAGGCACAACAGACATTGTGTGATTAAGAATTAAACCTTTGTTGGGTGAAGTCCCTTAGATTTCGTGATTTATTTATTATAGGAGCATAATTTAGCTCATCCGAAGTGGAAGTATCTGATCTCTCTGCCTCCTCCCATTTCCAACTTGTTCCTCTTTCTAGTGTTCTCTTTCCACTCAACTGATAAGGCCAGAAACTCAGTTGCAGTGAGTCAATATTCTCTTCAATTTTTCATGTTTTCTTAGAGAGGAGTGGTCATCCCTCCGCACTCCAGAAAGGATCAGACAGAACTGAAAGGGACCGAACAGTTGAATGCTGGGGCCCCACGGCTGTGTGGGAACAGACAGGCTCATCCTTCTGTGACACCAGGGGGCAACAGTTCAATCATCCGACAGATATTAGAAAGCACCCACGACAGCAGTGTACAATTCACTACAGGTGCAGAAAGGGTTAGGACCTGGTCCCTATCTTCAAGGAGCCTCAAGGAAACTATTATAGCTCTCAGCAAGGACTGAAGTCACTCCCCAAACCTTATCTGAAGTGAGTGGTCCAGCTCTGGACACACTCTCCAACTATCTAATCACCTGGAATCTTTTCAGAATTCTAAGATCATTTTCTGCTCTGAATTATTTGATGCTCCATAGATTTCCGTAACAATAGTTCAGTCAAAGAGCTCCGCCAAACCTACTCTCTGCATCGTGAATTGCAGCTCCTTTGCAGTCTAGTCAGGTTCCCAAGATCCATCAGCCCCTTCTCCTCCTCTGCCTTTGTGCGTCTTCTTGCTGTCTGTCTGGTGGAGACAAGTGGGGCAGGCACTGAGGATGGGAGAAAAAAAAGAATTGATCTGGAAATGCATTTTAAGTTCCAGTTTTTTACAAACTGGGTGAAGATGGCCACATTGCCTGCTAGCAGTATGTGATTATTCACGCAAACATGCTCATATTTGCTAGTGAAACTGGTCTGTGGGACCCTGAGAGAATCCTGGTAAAAGCCAATTTTCAGGAAACCAATGACTTTTTATACTATCAAATTCTAACCCTTCTAACCTCACACGGCCAAAAGGCACCCAAAACTCACATTTGAAACCAGCAATGGCAATTCCATGATCCACCAGAATCTTCAGAAATGCACAGCTCTACCCTCAGATTCGGGCTCCTCCAAGACAAGTTGATTTTTACTGACATGTCCCATACTCAGTGCACATCAGTAAAAACATGACAGTTTCGCCTTGCAAAGAATGCATAGTAAAGCTATAGAAGTGCTCGGTGCTTTTCTAGCTATAAAACCCCAAACACAGAGTCTGCCCACCGAAGCAACAAAGTAAAGTTGATTGACAAGAATCAAAGCAGCTAAGAAGGGAAAATACTGAACTACATGCTGGTTTAAAGGACAATACATCACCCAAAGAAGGAAGAGAATGAACATCTGTGTTGCTTCTGTATATTAACTTACGTAAAAGAAACACGTGGCATCAAGTAAGCTTACTGGTGTTAGATGGAACCATCATCTTCTTTCATTTTGTGATGATTTTTTTCTAAACTGAATATTGAAAAATAGAGGGAAAAGTTGTCACAATTTTAAACCAAAGTCCTTTTGGATGAGCGGTAAATGTGACATCTGCAGTAGTCACATTATCTGAAGGTTACAGGCAAGACTGGTTTTAAAATGAAGAGAACAGACAAACGAAATACTCTGTTTTGGTTCTCTATGGGCACTATTTAATAAACCATGAGGAGGTGTCAAAAGGAGTTGGCCCTACCTGCTACAACAATTATTCAGGTCAGCACAGAGCGGGGAGTGCACTGAAGTGACTAAGAATTCAAGTGACCTGGGTTCTAATCCAGCCCTAACTTTCTATTTGTGCAGCCTTGGGAAAGCCCTTGTCTGCAAAATGGACCATCATTCAGCTGTTAGAAAGATTAAATGAGGTAATTAAAGCAAATATTTTGAGCAGTGCTTCGTGCATAATAGATACTCAATAAATTCTAGCTATCACCATGGTTATGCAGGTTGTTGAACAAATGATCCCCAAAAGCCACCTGCCCTACCTTCCCCTTGCTTTACTGAAACAATGTCAAGGTAATCCAATTTTTCTGAACCAAATGAAAATCAGAGAATTTTAAGCTTCTAGAAATAAAATTGTTTGAAATATAAACCTCTTCACAGTAGACAATAAGACTCCAAGAAGAAGCTTGTCATCCAAAGGAGGCTCTTTGATTTCAGGACTTGAGAACCGCTCTGTGACACAGACACGATGAGGTGGCGGCAGTGAGCCACCATCAGGCCCGCCCACCGGTAGTGGACGTCAGTGGAAAATTCCCAAACCCTGTGGCAGAGGCCCCAGAACCCAGACATTAGTCCTGGGAGATGAGGCCTGCTGAGTGGCAAAATTACAGCCTTCGTAAGTGCCGCAAGTTCTTTCTAAACATAAAAGACAACAGGCCCACAGTTCTTTGTCCTCCAAGTGATTTGCGGCCATCTTCCTCCAGGCAGGCTACCAACTAAGTGGCCCTCTATGAGAACAAGGGAGGCAGAGAGAAGCCACTTCCTCCTGCTTACACCCTGACGGAGAGTTCGTCCTGTAGACTGCTTCTGAATAGCTCTGGTTGGGAGTCAGAATAAAAGCAACCTTGAACTGAGTCTAAGCTGTCCTTCTCAGCCACCCTCACACCTGGTCAGGTCTTCCCCCTCCCTCTTCTGAGGCCCGCCTTGCTAAGGGATCACAGCACTCTTCCTGCCAAGTCCAAACGTCCCCCATAACTCCTCGTGCTTCCGGTGGCTACTGCCGTCCAACCGGACTTAACAAGTAAGTTGGATCCAACTTGCTAACCCTGACAGAGACCGAGTTTTATGCAGACAACAGAAATACTGAGCAACTCTAAGTGGAAGGAATTAAGAAGCCAAAACCAGCTTGTGCTGCCGCTGTTTTCCAAACCAGCGAGGGCATATAGTAAAGAACACTGCTATCTATCAGCCACCTCACTCTACACTTTGATTGTTCTCATGGCTTCTGAATCTCATGTGCATTTTTAAATGGCCTCTCCATTTCTAAGATGTCTCTGACTCATTTCTTTCACGTCCTCTTAAAAACGCGGTGGCCATTCAGGGGCCAGGTCTGGCCTTTCCATTTAAGAGCACTTTTCCACTTCAGACCTTTCCACATTTAATACCTGTCAGAGTCACCAGCCGTAGAGCGATGAGTGAGTGAGCTCACCCTTTCCCTGGAAGTGGTGATTTAATGTGTGAATTATATGGTTATTAGAATGGGTGTCAGAGAAACAGTATAATATATGTAACGTGGAGGCTGATGGAACTGGGGAGCTGAAACTTCCGGATGATTTCTGGTGCTCCTTTTAATGCTATGTCAATTACTCTTATGACCGATCATTCAAAGCTGTCTATTACCTTCTAATAATAATAATAATATTTTTCACTTAATGTTGCACCTTTCACCAGGGGATTTCAAAGAGCTGTGCAAACATTCATTAGCACTTTATGAAGTAGGCAGGTAATATATAAATACGAAGTCACATGTTCCTGAGAGCAGCCATTAATAGTTCTCTTGACACCACATCAGGTTAGGGTACAAATGAATGAGAACTTGTAAATGAAAAGTCAGGTGTCATCATTATCGCCATTTACTGGGCACCCACAGAATGCTAGCAGACATGAGCCTCGTTTTCTCATCTCTTTGTTGGCGGGAAAGGCGGTGCGTTTTCCTGCTCTTGCTCCCTCTCCTCATACACACAAACACCCTTTCCTGAGACAGGGAACATAACGATGTCCAGAACACCCAGAATACTGGATTCTTTCAGCCTCAAAACTCTTAGAATCCCTACTAAGAGGAGGCACCTCCATGGGAGAAAATTCTGGCTGTCCCAAAAATGATCCTTACAAAAGAATCTCAAGAACCTTCAGTCCAATCCTCAGAACAAAGTGGAATGACTGAAATGCACACCAGAGGCTGGAAAGGAAAACTGTCCAGACGCTGGGAAAGGGAAGTCAGAACAAAGAGCTTGGGTGTGGTCAACCACCAGCTGAAGAGCAACCACAGGAGGTGGCCTGGAGAGCCAAGGTTACAGGTAGCCCAGCTGAGTAGCTGGTGACAAAAGGCAGAGGAAAAGGGTCACCCCTGAATCCCTACTTCTGAAATTTGTCTGAATTGGAAGACATGATTAGAACTAGAACCAATGGCCTCGTTTGGACATTCTTCTTGACTTCTCTCTGTGTGTGTATCCATCCATGAGTACTTTAGTCAGGATAGGTTAGGGCAGGCTGTGATAACAAACATCTCAGGATGCTAACCAGTAAGTTTACTTCTTGTTCACACTAAATCCAGTGCAGATCCAGGCAGCAATTCAGGGCATCTGTCCTCACACCGTGGCTCACCGTCGCAGGCTTCAGTTTCACTCACCTCCATCTCAACGCGATGCTGCCTGGTTCCCTGTGGTAAAAGAAAGGGGATGGAAGACAACACACCAGCGTATGGGTGCTTTCCCTGGAAGGGACACGTGTCATTTTTACTCCTAGGCTATTAATGACATAGGGCAGGAAAACATAGCTTTCCATGTGTCTAAGGCAGGGAGGAAAATGGGAGAGACCAAGGGGCATCAGCAACGTCTACCACAACATGTAAGTGCATGGTGCTGGTTTAGTTTGGTACCATGGTGGTAGAACCTTCTCTAGACCTCAAGGTTCAATATGATCGTGCATGGGACAGAGTGCCATGATGTGTGGGTTGTTGGCCGGCCTTGCCTCATGCTCTGTGGACAGGGACGGCCTGAAGGCAAATATGCCTTCAACGTGTTACAGCCCACGTATAGCCAAGACTGGCTTTGCATCGCTTCCTGCACAAATCTTTCTGCCAGCAATTATTCCTCTCCTGTTTTCTTTCTTATTTTTACTCGATAATAGAGAAAGGAGTTCGGTTACCATATTCCCCTCCATCCCCAAGCCCACGTTTCCTTTACATGAAGGGTGTTCTCTGAGAGCAAAAACAGCATGTAACAGGCAGAATCGTTTGTGCCGATATATTCACGTTGTCTAAGAAAGTTGTACCCTCTGTCCTGAAATTCAAAAACGAGGCATCACACTGACGTGTGCAGTGTTCGTCCTTGACCGCCCACCCAGGCACTGTCCACATCGCTTCCTAATTGTTGTGGACAGTTTTAGGTGAGGAAGATATTTTCACTAAGTCACTTTGTACCCACCCCCTTCCTCCTGCCCCTTTTAGGCTCAGTGGCCCCATCACTCCTTCACTCTCCCCTGAAAACTGGCTCGGAACAGAGGCTGCCGTGGCAGAAAAAACAGGGAGAAAAGGAGGACCCCTCTGCATCCTGACTAAGTTCCAAGCACACTTCCACCCTAACCTGTCCAGCAGTGGGAGGATGGCGGGAGAGGTGCCAGACAGAGGCAGGGGCTGCTCCCACCCCTTCCGGGGCGCGTGCCGTCGGACCACACTGTCTTGGCTAATCTGTGCGTCTATCTACAGACAGGAAACCTTAATTCTGCTGATGTCACAGGGCCACTGTAAGGGATAAACGAGATTATCTGTGTGAAATGGCACAAAGAGTGTATTTAAAATTGAATTCTTCTTCTGGAAAAGGTTAGTCCATCTCCCCCTTCCTCTCTTCCTGTCAAGCTCCCTCTCTCTCCTTTCTTCTTTCCTGAATTCTCTAGCCAGCTGGCCAGGTATCTCCTAACCTTTCCAATGAATCCTTCTGTCCCCCAGGCCTAATGCCATTAGGCCTCCGCTGATGACAAAGCTCTATTAAACACTGGCCATCTGAAATTCCACTAGACCTTAAACAAAGGGAGAAAGTCTCTCTTTAAATATATTAGGAGGCATTAAGGGAGAATTCCTAATAATGAGCTTGCATATATTATTTATTGCTCCTTAATACAAACACCCATGCAGTGATCTTTGCCATACCTTCCTTAAGAAAAATGGTTTTAATATTAATACCCTCTCTTTCGACTTGAGCGAAAAATATCACACAACAGAGAGCTAAGGGGTTTCAGGTACCACACCCGGAAAGCAACAAAATAAGTTAACTCTTTCCCAGGAAATCCCGACCCTCAGGTTTGCACATCCCTATGAAAGTTCCTCCTGGTGCTTCCACCTCATAAACCTCAAGCCATCTTTTGGGAAATCCCTGCCTCTGCTCTCGGGGATTGGCACCAATCCCCTCCATGCCCCAATCCCAGGTACAGTTCTCCAAGTCTGAACAAGTAAGTGTATAGCAGCACCTTGATTGGGGCTTCAGCAGGATAAGGGAGAGGAGCAGGTTGCCCACTGCCCTGCACAGCACAAGGAGGGCACAGACTTCCCAAAGTGAGTCCATTCGTGACCTCCCACCGGCATCCGTGTGAACTGAAAGCACGTGTGTTTATTCTCCCAGTTCCGTAGCTAATGATTGTTGGGGTAAACAGACACGTTCCCCAAAGGATTCCCATTCATTCATTCTACGCATATTTATCGGGCACCTATGTGTTCCAGGAACTCTCATAGGCTTTGGGGATGGTTGCTCCTCTCAAGAACCTCATGCTCTAGTGGTGGAGTGTGCTGGGTCTCAGTTGGGATCTCTGGCAGCAGGCCAGTGGGGAGATGACAGTGACTAGGACTAGGGTGATGGTGGTGGAGATGGACAGGAACCGTCCAGATATTTGGAGGAAGAACTGGAGAGTGAATGAGATGTGAGGAGCAAGTTAAAAAGAGGAATCAAGGACCACTGAAAGGCTTGGGACTCGACACTGTGCCTGTAATGGTGGCCTTTACAGAGACGGTGAAGACTGGGGGCTGAAGGTGGAGGGGACAAACTAGGCAAGACAGTGGAGATGCCAGGCTAAGAGAAATAAGCGTGGTGTCATCCGCGGGGGCGGGGACTGAGTGCGTAGGCTGAGGGCTGGACATGCTGGTGGAGGGTGATACACTTCATCAGCATCATCTATAGTGGGGAGATGAAGAGAAAGCACTCCTGACCGCCCAGAAATTTCCAAGTGCTGTTTTCTCAATAGCCAGTGTGTCACATTAACATGCAGAACGACATTTAGCTTCTTTCCTTCACTTCCTACTTCCAAACTGTGCACCTTTAGGCCAGGAAAATAAGAAAGCGGTCCAGCTCTGAGCCATATACTTTTAACAGCTGTATCCTCGGAAATACAAAGAGAAGGCTTGACTCACAGGGGTGATCTGATTGTATTTTTTTCAGTGGACACTCTCCCTTCTTAATTTATCTCTGGGGGAAAGGAAGAGATGGCTTTATTCATTCAAGTAATCAACAACCACTCAGTACCTACTGTGGGCCAATCAGTGCCTTGGTGCTGGGGTTACACCAGGGATGAAAACAAAGTCTGTGCCCTTACGGAACTTGCTTTCTAGTGGAGGAAAGCAGAAAATAAACAACAAACACAATTTTGAAAGTTCAATGAGATAGTGTCTTAGAAACTAGCAGGATCTATGGAAAAGCTAAAACAGGATAAGGGGCATTCAGAGCACGGAGGATTCCACTTTTAAGTAGGTTAGTCAGGGTAGTCTCCTGGGCAGCCGACATCAGAGAAGGGACTTGGAGGACAGGAGCTGGCTGAGCAGGTTAGGGGACAGGCAGAGAACAGACAGGCAGAGGGGACAGTGAGGGCCTCCGTCAGGAAGAAACCTGGCACGGTGGGGGAACAGCCAGGAGGCTGCTGCTGCCTGGGACCCCTCCCTTCCTAGCACCCCCGAGCCTCACTGGTGCTTCAAAGCCCAGCTCGGGTCCGGTCTCCTCCACAAAGCTCTCCTGGATCCCACCGGTCACACTAGTCTTTTTCCTTCGGCACAGCCTCGCTGCCCACACCCGAGGTCGCACAGCTTAGCGGTTCTTTTCAAACGGATTTACTGATCTTGCCTTCCCAACTAAATCGGAAGCTCTCTGAATCCCGGGGACCATGGTTTGTTCGCTTTGTGTCATCCATGGTATGTGATAGGTAAATAAGAAATATGTGGCTGATTTATAGACTAAATGAGCAATTCTTAAATCATTTATATTTGCACACAAATACGCATACACATACCCCTAGAACATTCCCCCTATCTAGTACTGACCCCCTCCCTCCACCAAGACTGGGCCTTGATATCAAAAGATTGAGACCGAGATGGGCAGGAGGGATGGGGATGGTTAAGGAAGCTTCAGGTGACCATGACTTGTCTGAAAGGCAAAGGGCTCTGTTTTGGAGAGGGAGGCAGACCACCTTGCCACATGCCCCAGCTTTACTAGTAATAAAGTTAACCAGCACTTCCCTCCTTGTGTTCTCAATTGGTTAAGAACTTGTACAAGTAGAAGAGTGATTAATTAGCACCCTCAGACTTCCAACACAATTGAATTCTCCTGATAACAAGGCATCTTTGAGAAGCCTCTAAGATATTTAAACATTCAGACACATGAGCACATCAGTGATAACGACTAGAAAGATGAATGAATCTACAACTATTTTCTTTTTTTATCTTTATTATATTTTCCATTACCATTTAGTTCCTTTCTACGCCCCTCCCCCGACCAATCACCTCACTGTTGTCCATGTCTGTGAGCCTACAACTATTTTTCAAAGAAACAATGGCAAGTTTTAAGGCTCTAATGTGTCATGTAGCAACATTTTCAAGCAGATTCTTCCAACTAAGAACTACTCCAGGGTCTACATTTTAACCAATGAGAAGTAAAACTATTAAACATGTGAAAATGTTCAAACCTGCACTGCGTAGCCCGGCAGCGAGGCCCTGGGACACACACGGGTCACGTGGGTGGCGTTCCTGATGCAAATGCACAGTGTGGAACGGGTCGGAAGGAACCAACCAGACAAACCCAAACTGGGGGGCAGCTTACAAAATAAGGGCTCAGTCTTCTTAAAAAAAATGCCAATGTCAGGAAATACAAAGAGAGACCAAGGAATGCTGCAGATTAAAAGAGGCTAAAAAACATGACATTTAAGTGCAATGTGTGACTCTGGAGTGGAAAAAGCAATTGCTAGAAAGGACACTTTTGGGACAATTGACAAAATTTGAATATGAAATGCAGGTTAGGTAATAGCTCTGCATCAGTGTGAAATTCCCTACATTCGATGAGTTCATGATGTTGCTGTTCTTAATGTTCTTCGGAAATATTCACTGCCGCCGTCATGATCTCTGCGATGTTCTCTCAAACGTTCAGCAAAAGATAAATAAAATATATTACATATCTTATGTTGTATCACAGATATGCACAGACAGGGCAAATGGGGGACACAGGATGACGTGGGTGAAGATACGTGACAATTCACTGTATCGCTCTTAGAACTTTTCAGTAGATATGAAACTGCTCAAATTAAAAGGTGAAAATCAAAAGAAAAGATACAGCAAGATACGGGAATTCTTAGGCACTCTTCAAACTTTGAGAGAGGATTAAAGCAGTCTTGAGCATGCCATTAGAGACAGAAAATAATTTTGTAACAAATCCCCCACGTCTTAGCGTACTGAGGCTGTAATTTAGGTCAGCTCACAGGAGGCTCTAACTGTCTGAGCGACTGCTTTCCGCGCTGCGTGTCGGAAGGAGACCCACCCGAAGTGCAGGGCGGAAGGTGGTGGCTCGTGCGTGGGGACTGCTTCCATTTGGGGGTCGCTTGTCAGCCCTCCTCACTTGCTGTCCCTCCCTGGCCTTGCTTCCTGCCATCTTCTCCATCCCCATTTCTGTCTGTCACTATATTAAAACACAACTGTGCCTTTATAAAGGCATTAAGAAAATAAAACAATTGCCCAACACGCAGACTCAGCTACAGCAGAGAATGTGTTTGTAAAATACATCCCACTGCCCTCAGGACTTTGCCATGGAGATGAACATGCCCACACCCACTTTATGACAGGCCTTCCTGTTATACTTCTTTTTAAAGAGTTTATTAATTTCTAGATTTTTATTTATTTATTTATTTCTAGAGAGAGAGGAAGGGAGGGAGAAAGACAGGGAGAGAAACATCGATGTGAGATCAACTGGTTGCCTCTCAAATGCCCCCATCTGGAGACCTGGCCCGCAACCCAGGCATGTGCCCTGACTGGGAATTGAACCAGCGACCTTTTGGTTCGCAGGCTATAGCTCAACTCACTGAATCACACCAGCCAGGGCTTGTTATACTATTTTTTTTTAATTTCATTGAAAAGGGTCCAAGACAGACATGCCTTATGCCAAATAGTGTTAAGGTGTGGTTACAAAGAATAATTATGACTATTTTTATGTAAGTCATTGCTGCCATACATTTCAGGTAATTTGCATATTCTTTTCTCATTACGCAGCCACAATACCTTTGCTCTCCTCTTCATTGGAACATTCACAAGGCAACACATTTTACAGACTCCCAGTATGTGTCAGGCACTCTGCTCCATACACATTATCTTGTTGGCTACTCACTACATTATTAGCTATATGGTAGTACTGTATTTTGCCATGTATAATGCTCACTTTTTTGCCCAAATTTTTAAAGGAAAAATAAGGATGCGCATTATACATAGGTACAATGATTACATACCATGGTTATAATAATGGATGTAACAATCCCACGTATAATGCGCATAAACCTATGGGTACACATTATACACGGCAAAATATGGGTATCTCTATTTTACAGACAAGAAAATTGAGGCTCAAATAGTTGTCGCTTGTCCAAGGACACACAGCTTGTTAATAGCAGAGCCTGAGCCCAGATCGACCTGATGCCACAGTCCAGATCTTACTACTCCTCACCCATCCCAGTGTCTGCAAAGCACCACCTTCGGTTCCATCAGACCAACGGCGAGGCCATGCAGCGACTCCAGAATCTCGGGAAAACCCAAGGACATGCCAAATAGGACAAGGACATTCTCCACTGTAGGGAGAATGAGAGACTTCTGTTAAACCTTTACTCTTTTCGCAGGAATTACTTGAACTTCACGGGGCAGGGGCATGCCACTATACTTCACTGACGTTTGTTCTCCGCCTGAGATTTTGCAGGACAATTTAAGACAGCCTTTTGAACCTGAATCGAGTTCTTCTGCCACCCACCCAAAACTTCAAAATGCCTGTTTTGTATAGATTGCACCAAAAGCTTCAGGATTATAACTCACACGTGAAAAGTACAGTCCTGAATATGAAAACCTGAAATACACACTGCACGAGTAATGGCAGTAAAAAGCCAATGATATTTTAAAGATTTAGTATTTATCATTGCAACACAGCGTTTACGTCCGATGCTATATGAAGCTATGAGCTCACTTCGGAATCAATGCTGCTTTATTGCCTGCTGTATATTTATGGAATGTTACTGCGAACAAAGCAAAGCAGGCCAGGTCTGTTCCCAACATAACCTATAAATAATGTAAATAAATAAACTAAGCAAGTCCTCGCGAACCGATGCATTATTTACTATTCCTTGTTGCTGAAATATGAGTTGAAATTGTGGTTACATATTAATATAAAATCTTAGCCATTTCTAGGTCTCCCTGGCAGTCAAATCCTACAGTTTAACTCAGAATTGACCTCGCGTGCCTTCTGACCTCCGCGACTAAAAGTCACACTCCTCTCCAGAAGCTACAGTGTGGAAGTGACACCTCCGTCCTAGGTCAATGACCTACAATTCTCCCAAGGAAGTCTACATCAGCACTATGGGGCTAACTAACCCAAGTGGGTAAGCTACAGTCTTTGGCCAGCTGGACTTTGCAAGACAAAATCTCTAGGACTCTGTCTCACTGATGATTTGACATAACTCCAAATGGGAATCACTCAGACCTTCTTGAAGTTTTTGAGTGTTTTTAATGATTAAATCTTTCATTTAAAAATATTAGTTGAGTCCTACCACAGTGGCAAGCTCTGTTCGCATCAGGAGATCACCATGAACTACATAGATAAGAGTCTTTTACAAGATCCCAGTCGAGGGGAAGTAGAGCATGAGACAGTGAACAAGTAAACAAATGAACAGGAGAATTTCAGTAGTCATGAAGAAAACGAAAGAGAGTAATATGACAGAAAGGGAGGTTTTTTTAAGGGAGGAACATTTGAACCAAAGCACCCTATAGACAGACTAGCATATTTTAGCAGAGTTTCTCTTTCGTTTTCCACCTCCTCCTTCTCCTCCCCTCCCACTCCTTCTTTCCGTCTGTTTGGTGCCAGCTAAGGGCCCACCGGAAGGAGCAGTACAAGCCCTGGTGAGGAAACAGTCCACGGTAAGCTGGGGTGGAGTCCTCGCGGAGAAAGGAGCTGAGGGTAATGTCAGACAAGTCCCCGTAGGCAGACAGCCATCCTTCACAGAGAGCAGTGACTCCAAACAACGCCTGGGGACAACCCTTCAGTGGTGAGAGAGGGGCAGATGCAGGGGTGGGTACCAGGAGATCACAGCAGAGGCAGAAGTGAGATAACAAGAGCTGCAAACAAACCAAAGGTGAGTACAGCCCTGGACAGCTTAGGCGGACTCAGGAGGAAGGGGCTAGGATAGGAGCCGAAGAGAAACATGTCCTGACCTAGAGGCCAACCGGATGTCATCGCCACCTTTACTCAGCTCTACGTGGTCCCAGCCTGGGATCTCTCCCCAGCAGGAGTGGCCTCACTCAGAGCCCCAGGACAATGGAAATCTTACTTTTATCAGGAGGTTGTTCTCACCTGCAGCTTTGCCATTCATGTATGGTGCCCCTGGTAGACTTATTATGTGAAATAAAAAGGCCAGAAAAGAGCTCCCAAAGTTTCCCAATCAGTGCCCTGCCTCTAGAGAGAATAAATGAACAAACGACCAGGACAGAGGTTAAAGCTTCATGAGATGACCAAGCCTTAAGCAAATTTGTGAACAGGGTCCAAGGTGCTTTTCTGCCCACAATCATAGCATGCCTCACTATATGAGGTTAATGGGCCTTATTTTCCACATGCCCAGCACTATTTCAAGTTGTTTGTACCTATTCTCTCTATTTGGCAGCCCCCTCACTAAAAGTATCAAGCGGAAAAGACTATAATGAATGAGTGTATTCTAAGTAGTCAAAGACTCAAAGTAGTTGAATGCTCATCAAGCACAACCCTTATTAAAGGTTTACCCGCAGAACGGGAGTGGGATGGGGGAGGAAGAACGGTGTCCATCTACTGAGGACATTACCCGGGCCAGTTAAGGAGGGGCAGGTGGGAATGACACAAGAAGTTGATTTTATAAAACTTTTTATTGACACATACATAAGTGTGCTTACCATCAGGTCAATGAATTTTCAAAAACTGAACACGCTCAAGTACTTAGCACCTGGATCAAGGCAGTGAGTGTGACCTGCACCCCCGACAGCTGCTTCCTGGCACTCCTGCCCCCAGGGGCAGCCACTCACCTGACTTCTAACACCACTGGTGCGTTTTGCCTATTTTTGAACTTTATGTAAATGGAAGCATAGAGTGTACTCTTGTATCTGACTCCTCGTGCTTACCATTATTCTTGTGAGATTTTTCACAATGTTGCATGTACTTACAGTATTTGTTCTCATTGCTATATAATGTAAGAAGTCGTCTTGTAAATGTCAATATTTGACCCTCAGGACTGAATTCCAAGTGTGCTTCAAGAGGAAAAACATAAACTCATCCCCAGAGGAAAATGAACTCCCTTGGCTGAAATCGTTTTTATTTTGCACATTGAGCACTGAGCTCATAAAGCATTCTCTTAGACTTTCTTATTTAATTTGAAATTTACATCTGAGCTACTCTTAACATCAAGATACAGACAGATGAGTTCAAGTCACAACCCCTTCCGACTGCCAAAGGAATGAGGCCAAGCTGTTCCCTTGCTCCAATTTTATTTCTTCGCTCACAAGTAACTATGCTTGAAGACACACCAAGAACAGCTGCCAGCGACCTGTCCTCTGGGACAGCCAACCAGCTCAGCCAGGCAGCGGATTGTTGGCATCTGTTCACAGGTCGCAAACATCAGGAGCACTTGTGATCATTATCGAGGCAATTCTAAGCCTTGCAGACACACACATGCAAAGGCCTGGGCTCCCACCCCCTCTGATTCCCCAGTGGTCCTTCGTCCACCCTGCCAGCTCGCCTCTCCTAAATAACCTGTCCCACATCAGACGCCCGGGGGAGAGCGGGCTGGATCGAGAGGCTCCCAGTGCTCCCTGGACTGCAAACCATCTCTCATTTTTGCTGGGATGGCAGTAAAATGTGAAACGAGACAGGTAGAAATGAGATAGGTAGATAGATGACTTTAGGCATCTTGCCAGGTCTGGCAGGAAACGGTCGTGGACAGCCTATGGAAACCTCTGTCTACTCTGTCTCTGAAACCGAAAAGTTCAACCACGACAAGTTTTCAGGGCTCTATGATACTTCCGGTTCACTACCATCACCTGTAAAATTCTCAAGTTTCCTAAACTGGTGGGAGAAAGAAACATTTCCTTTTGGAAGAGGTTTAGCGCCCTTTGCCCACACCGAGAGGCAGTGTGGGGCCGTGGGAAGAACACTGTATTCTAAGCCAGATGTGAGAGGAGCAGCCTGGCTTTACTGGTGGCGGGAGCAGAGTCCTTTAAGAGCTTTGTGGGCCCTGGGCCTCCTCCTTTCGGAGGCTGGCCCATCATCTCCCAAGCAAAGCACTTTGTAATGTAACGTTTATAAAGTGTTACGATTGTCCAATGTATTTTTTAGGGGGGAACATTGGTCATTTAGGTCTGAAGGGAAGTGCTCGGGAATTGAGGTTTGGGACTTTGAGGACTCTTTGGGAAGTCTTACCTTCTGCAGTACATTTAGAAAACTATTGTTTAATTAGAGGAGAATTGGCCATTCTTAATAAACGGGTATTCTATTCTTGGATTTTAAAAAATTAAGCAGAGGCAACAAATAATGCCAATCAGAAAAGGCACTTCATTCATCTCTACTATCTGATTGGGTCATTTAAACATTTTTAATGATTTTTTTTAATTTTGAAAAAAAATGCTCATTGATTCCATCTAACAATATTGAATAAAGAAAAGGTTGCGCATCTCCTGCTCCCTGACCCGCCACTCTCCCCCTCATCGCGGAGAAAAGCAATGTTAACAGCCAGCTGTACGCTTTCCAATCTTTTTTCATGCCTATAAAATATAGATAGCAAAATTGGGTCACACCCTTCACATGCTTTTGCACTTTGCTTTTCTCCTTTAATTACCTTATAGACATCTCTACAAGCCAACCCATAGAGGTAGAGTCCATTCTTTTAAAGGACCACATCGAAGTCCAGAGTATGGACCTTACTAAACAGGGTTGTTGGTGGAAAATGAGGTTGTTTCCAGTTTTCTCTTTTGTTTGCCCATAAAAGCGATGGTGCAATAAATATCAGTACGCCTACCCTGACATACCTGGTCTCCATTTCTCTTGGCCACGATCCCACCCACTTTGCAAAGTCAGAGCTGAAGTATATTATTTATTCTAATAGGTATTGACACATTACTCTCCTTAATCCATCTGGGCTTTATTTTTCGTATGACAAGGTAGGGACTATAAATTTTGGGTTTTTTTCCACTTGTGTAGCCAATTTTGCCAGCGTCATTTATTAAATAAACCACCCTTCTGGTAGGTCACAATGTCACTTTTGATATATGGTAAGATCTCAGAACATCCGGGTCTTTTTCTGGAGTTTCTGTTCTGTTTCACTGGCCTATTGATCCAAGGCAACACCACTACCTAACGAAGGTGATTGAAGTTCATTTTAATATCTAGCACATATGTCTTATTTTTCTTCTTTTGTATATTTCTCTTGACTATTTTAAGATACACTTATTCTGCCATCTGAACTTTAAATTGCATTCAAAAAAATCTCATTAAGATTTTGAAAGAAATTGCAAATATGCATTCATTGATTTTGAAAGAACTAAAAATTGTATAGTTTTAAGTCTTCCATGTAGATGATTGTATATCTCTCCACTTATTCAATAATACTTTTAGGTCTTTACTTAGGGAGGTACAAGTCTTGTAAAATTATTCTTAGGTATTTTTAATTTTTGTTGCTATTATAAATGTTTTTCAAAGTCTATTCCTAGCTGACTGACACAAGCCAACTGTTGTAGATTTTGTATATTTATCAAACATCCACTTTATCAAATCTCTTATCAAATCTAGTATTTTCTTTAGTCTTGTGGGTTTCCTGAGTAGCCAGTCATATCATCCCCAAACACAGCAATTTTATTTCTTCTAATATTTTAACTAATTTTTTACTTTTCTCTCCTTGTCACATTAGCTAGTACCTCCAAGTCCATGGAAATAATCGTGGTCATAGCAGAGGGCTCTACTTTGTTCCTGATTTTAAACAAAATAACCTCATCATTGAAGTGTTTATTGTATTTGCTAAAATAATTTGGTGGTCTTTTCATATGTAAGTAACTTTCCCTATATTCCTATTTTGCTTATAGTTTTATCAAGAATGGCAACTTCATTTTACAAGATTGTTATAACATTTAATGACTTAATACCATGATTTTTCTCCTTTTTTACTTTGTTGATTTGAAGAACTATTATGTAAATTTTCTGATATTAAAACACCTTTACCTACAGAAATAAACCCTACTAAGTCACAGTGTGTTGTTCATTTCATACAGGGCTAGATTTAATAAACTAATGTTTTAGACATTCTGCATCCATATTTACAAATGAAGTCAATAGATAATTATCAGATTACATGCACTTTGTAAAATGAACTAAGAAACTGTCCATTTTTTTCCCTGTGGCCTAAAATTTATGTAAATAACAGAAATTTCCATTTTACTTTATAACAACTTAGAGAGATATTATTAGATTTCAATAGAGTAGCTATTATTGTTATACAAGTTTTAAATATGACAAGGAGCAGATATTAAGAAAAGCATGTAAGTTGACTAAAGTCAAGAAACCATGAAGGGTCCAGGTTGGGAAAGGAACCTGAGGCTTCGGATTCCAGGCCTGGACCTCGGCCCAGGAACCACCTCACTTCTCCAGGCAGGAGCCTGAAACCCAGAACTAAGCACATGCGAGCAGAAATCTCAGAGCAGGACCAGTGGAAGAAAGCCGCTCTGGGGAAAAACTCAACAGAGCAGTCACAAGCCTCGCACAGAAGAGCTGTGAACTGCTGGAAGGTACAACCACAAGATTATCTTCTCGGGCTTTGGTCTTCTGACATGGTGTTGCCCAGATGGAGCCCAGGGAGCCCCAGCAGTGATTCAAGGCGGCAGATACACGAGGGGCGGGGTGCAGGGCTCGACATACCTGTGTAAAGTCATGGCAATTCACGTACACACACTCCTTTACAACTTACAAAGAGCAAGTTTAGAGAGATTAAATCATTTGCCAAAGATTCTCTCTTAAAGGTGATGAACCACCCCATCACTCCTAAAATTATGCTCCTTGTATGTTTCCTTCACAGCATTTATCACACTTGCTGCAATTATTTTATTTATTTGTGCTACTTGTTCTTTGCATATCTGCCCCCCTCCCACTACAACAGAGGGGACATAAGAGCAGAGGCCACACTGTACTACCGTTTTATCCACAGTCCTGAACATAGTGAAAAGACATTCAAAACACACTTGTTAGACAAATGAAGAAATAAATGCCAACTACCACGTATACGTAAAGTGATCCCCTGCTTGAATCCTCTATGGAAAAAAGGCCAGTTTTCCCGCCAGACGGGGCAGCCCCACTGCACACGAGGTTGGGAATAACACTCTCTGCCTTTCTACATATAAAGTGTGCCATACATCCGAGTCGGAGCCCTCTGTATCAATCTTACACAATCACTTCATGTGACAGTGACATCCTTTCTAAAGGCAAATCAGTGTGAACTCTCAATATCCCAAATTAGATCAAGCACACAAGTTCAGATGAGTTGGCCGTTAATTACTCACCACCACTGGCCGAAGTCTGAAACCACCCGATGTCGTTTTTCACTGGGCTGACATCCTGAAAGGCACCATTTGTCAGGAGACTTCCCTTGTATTTTGGTCTTATTCCTCCACTGTTTTACTGAATTAACCAGAGCAATATTAGATGAGTTGCTAAATAATAAGATCATTTGTAGCTAATTATTATAGGTAAATGGTGCAGTAAGTGAAGCACCCTATACCCTTCCCTGGCGCCCCTCCCTTTTTTTTTGAAGCTTTTGCGATGTTCTCCAGGTAAATCCCATGCATAATGTAAGAGTGGCAATGTTGTTTGCATAATAAGCTATTTTCTACCACAGAAGCAGAAACATTTTATCGCTATAGAGAAAGCTCAAATTATGAATACATTTTCATATAAGTTGATTTATGTGAAAATTACAAATAAATGCAGAGCCGAGCTGCAAGTGAATTGTTTGTTCCCAGTTCAAGGAGTGGTGTTATTTGAAATTAAAAAAGAAAACAATCCCACCACATCCTGCTAAGAGAAATATTTTTGATGTTATTCAGACTAAAGCATATACCATATGATCCAAGGAGAAAAGCATTACCTGGTCTGGCAGTAGGACCTGAGGTTGCAAAAGCTAACATAAATTTATCCACTGATTTCTGAAGCCATCTTACCATGGACAATATAAACTACATATACTATCTATAACATAGGAATTTTTACTTGCACTTGGGCTGCAAAGATTCTCAGCAAACTCTGTAACAACTTCTTCTGAGAATCCAAGGAACTTGAAAGCACAAACGGAGGCCCCTGATCACCCCTGCACAGGTGGATCTAAATGCGGGCTGCAGACATAAAAGTGATTTTATGACCCAAAGCTTCTCAGGTGTATGTGGGACCCTGAAAGTGGGATGCACATTTCTAATCCCAGGCAGAATTGTTGGGGGTACAGAACTCCTCCTGCTAGCAGCCTCCCCTAACTAACCACTGGACCAGTGCACTGCTTGACTTGCAGGTTGATCTGTTACAGGAATGTGAAGCTGGCCACAAAGCTCTGGCTAATATCGAAGATGTGGAGAAGGCAGGTTTTAGGGAAAGGGGATGGTAACCTGGTACCTTGAACAAGTCTACACAGTAAAATAAATGCTCCTTGTTTAGTAATTTGGGCAATATACATCTGTACTTTTCCTACCCCTTTAACCTTGCCCAGGTTACCCTCGCCATGGGCCGTGGTCACTGAAAACACCCTATCCTGGCTGTTGCCCCCGACCTTGGCCCACTATGCTTTAACTGCTGCTTGATAATCCTTTACCTTTCAAGTTCTTGGTTCCTATGATATGACATTTAGGTTCCGATATCAGACCTTCTGAAGTGAGTTACTGGACTTCGGTGTCTTATTCAGCTCTTAGCTCTGTGTGCTCCCCAGAATCTGATGATGCTCAACGGAGCATCTATCCTCAACGGAGACGCCTATCCCCAGCCTGAGTCCATGGAGCTGAGCTGCCACCACCACCGCTCCTGCTCCCGCTTCAGGGGGCTGGTCTGAGAAGTGTAGATAGCTAATCTAAACGTGAGTCTCAAATGTCTCTTTACTGGCTATTTGTTGTCAGTTCACTGGCCTGTCAAGAGATGCTGTGTATGTAGATGTGACTTTTCGCAAGCCCTGTAAGCCACTGCTAAACTATCAAATTTTTTATTTCATTTTTTTTGTTTGTTTCTGTTTTGATAAGTATCTTGGAGTCAAAGCATAGACAGGAAACAAGTAACTGGCCCGGCCTTGTTAGTTCAAAGAGACCAAGCCAGTCCCTTCACTGTGCCCCAGATCCAGGCATTCAATGACCAACCAAGGGCCGTTTCCATATTTATTCTGTTCTTATTTCTTATTTGCAGGTCTTCGGTTGATTCCGTGCTTTCTCTCCAATACTGTGCTACAAGTCTGTGTAAGATGTGAAAATAAGTCATGTTGGGGGAAAACTGTCTTACTTAGATTGCCTGGCATTTTTACATTCCACATTCTGAAAGACTGGGAGGAAGTACTTGGTCCACCACTCCCACGCCACTTGAATTTTTAGTCTAGCAACAAACCACGTACTTGAGGCCTAAAAGTCAAGAACATGAAGCGGACGATCTGTCCTCATCTCTTCCTCTTCTATTATTCTCTGATTCTATCAATATGAATAGGCCAAAAATAAGCATGTTTCTCTTTAAATTAGATGAAAAATGTTAACTCTAACAAACACAGTCACATAGTTCGCGTCCCTTGCTAATTCAGAAGGATAAAGGTAAAAGGGCCTCACCCCAGCTGGTGTGGCTCAGTTGGCTAGGTCGCGGGTTCGATTCCCAGTCAGGGCACACGCCTGGGTCGTGGTTCAGTCTCAGTTCGGGCGTGTACGAGAGGCAGCCAGTCGATGTTTCTCTCCCACACTGATGTTTCTCTCTCCCTCCCTTTCCTGCTCTCTAAAATCAATAAACATGGTCTAAGATGAGAACTGAAAAAAAGTAAAATGGTCTTTAAAGGACAATTACTGCACGAGTCCACTTACAGGAGGTACATGGAATAGTCGACTCCATAAATACAGAAAGTACGAGGGCGGCTGCGGGAGCTGGGAGGAGGAGAAAACGGAGAGGTGCTGTTTAGCAGGTCCAGTCTCATTTTGCCAGATGAAGAGTTCTGCAGAGGGACGGTGGCGATGGGAACAGAACAATGTGAATGTGCTGAATGCCACTGCGCTGCATGCAGGCTTCAAATGATTAAGATGGGAAATTTTACGTTATTATATTTTACCACAAAAATAGTAAGAGCTATTTAGTGGGCCACAATTTTTTTAAAAATCAGATTTTCAAATTTTAATAGAACAACTATTGAGTCAGTGACTTAACACTATTGGGTTGGCTGGAAAGTTTGTTTTTTTCTGTACAATGGCTCTAGTAGTGTTTAGTTATCTTTAACTTCACTCAAAATAATTTTGTTAGATTGTATTGTGACAGCTGTCATATCAGCATACATTTTTTAAAAACATCAAAATTGGTGAATTTTTGTAGCCATTTTAATATTGAAGATAGAAGAAAAACGCAACGTTTTCAGCATATTATGCTTTATTATTTCAAGAAATGTAAAAACGCAACTGAAATGCAAAAATAAAGATTTGTGCAGTGTATGGAGAATGTGCTATGACTGATCAAACATGTCAAAAGTGGTTTGGGAAGTTCCTTGGTACTGCTGACAGTTTGGCCAAATACTTCTTTGCTGTGAGGCTGTCTCATACATTGGAAGATGTTTAGCAGCACCCTTGGCCTCTATCCACTAGAAGCCAATAGTGGGAGATAGCCAATATACTCCCAATGTCCAAGTCAATAAAGTTATTAGTGAAAATAAAAAATGTGTCTTTTATTTTATGGAAAGAAACCTAAATGGACTTGTTGGCCAACCCAATATATACTTTGTACCCTGCTAGATCCTGGAGATAGAGAACGACAAGAGACATATGCTCTACCCTCAGGGAGGTAAGAGCTAATGGAGAAAGGTAGATATAAAAAAGCGTTACGATTTGATGAGGGCTTCGGAAGAAAGTGGAAGCTGTTCAGACCTTGCCGTGGACGCTGTCTCCTTGCCCGGCCCATGGGACCAGAACACGCTTCCCGGAGTGCAGGGCACTTGAGAGATGAAGGGGAACTGACCAGGGCAAAAGCTTCCTCGTGGTGCTTCCTCCCACATTTCTCAGTGCACCTTCTCCCCACTAAAAACTCTTATATTTTCTGTAAATCTGTAATTGCTTGTCACCTAGTAGTTTTCTAGAGACCAGACTCACATCAGAATCAAACTTTCTCTTCATTCAATCTCAAATACCAAAAGAGAATGCGACCTAGACACTGGGCCAAGGTCAATGATATAAAAAGAGATGGCATCTTCATCTCCTCCTTCACCTTTCCTATCCAAAGTTCTCACCGGTAAACTTTAAGTGATGGCATTCTCCAAGGGCCCAAGGGTGTTTTTCATAAGGCTGGCAGAAATTCTGCAAAGGTGAAATGGTTGGCTAAAGTGGGTCCTTAATAGCTCCATGGCGCGTTACATATTTTAGCCTTCGCTTCGGTATCCTCGGGCCTCCCAGTCCTGCAGTCGGCCTCAGGCTATTCTGCAGCGTCCTCGGTATCTGCCTCACCCCCACCAATGGTACAAGTTCAGAAGCAGCATCCACAACTCTCCACACTTCAGAACATACATACGCAAGTGCACACGCATTTCCCATCCCACTAGATTCTAAACTTCACAGAGCCAGGCCCCAGGTCTGTTTCATTCCCTAATACATACTCTCAGTGGTTCCTACAACATCACAGGTGCTCAGTAAATATTTCTCACCTGAACAGACCCCCCCTTCTTCATCCTAGCTTCTCAAATCCCTGTCACATATGACAGAGCAAGGCTCTGGGAGTCTGAGGGACTGAGGTTTAAATGCTGGCTCTGCCATTTACTAACAATATGAGTTTAGACTACGACATTAAAATCCAAATATCAGTGTTCACACGTGTGAAATGGGAATGATAACATGTTTCTCAGAGATGTGACAGGATGCACGTTGATAACGTATGTGCCTGGCACATAAAAACAGTGTGAGAAGCACAGGTCAATCGTTTCTCTTTACATAAGAAGACGGCATGGCCCCCTGAGGGGAGACACTTCCCCAAGGATGCAGCTTCCTCAGCTTCACAGGCTTGGTTTGAAGGAAAGTAAAAGGGATAAATAGCGGAGTTCCTAAGACTCGGGCTCTGGTTTATTAGATCAACACGATGTCTTGCAGCTGTGAGAAGAGCCTAAAAATCAGGTCAAGTGGGACAATATGAGATAAACCCGACGGTGCTTCTCACACTTTCATGTGTACATGAGTCACTTGGAGATTTTGTTAAAATGTAGCTTCAGATCCACTGGGTAGAGACTGAGATTCTGTATTTCTAACAAACTCCCTGATGCTCCCTGGGCTCCTGCTGCTGGCAGGCCACCCTGTGAGTAGGAGCCGGCTTTAAAGCACTATGCAAAAGACGGGGTATTACCACTCCCAGGGCTGCCCCATTCCAATGATAATACGGGTCCATCTCACGTCTGGGCTCTGTGCAGTGATTTCCCCCAAGTACTGTGATTTTCTCTCTTAATGCCACAAAATCATACTTTGACCCCGATAATGATCATGATAAACACCAGAATAAAGACCCCCAAGCTCCTTCTAGGCAATATCTTTAAGCTTAGCACCATGTTGTTTGTAGTTGCCTTAGCTTCTCTCCTCTTTAATCTGCTGTCAAGTCAGTGAACCAGATTCACATCAAAGTCAATTTGAATTCATTTTGTACAATTTCAACAGATACTACTTCAAAGGGCTCTGCTAACTTCAAAAATAATATTCATTACCTGGTCGTTGAAGGAAACTGCTCTCAGGATATTGTACACTGCCAACCCCTAATTTGGTAATTCTATCAGGAAAAGCAATTAAGTGTGTCTGACATGACTTGTTTTTATAAATCCATGATGCTTACTGCTCTTAATTTAATTCTCCTCTTACCACTTATAATTTCATTCTCATCTGACAGTTCATATTTTCTCTCTGAATGATTCCCCCCTCCCCTTTCTATTGCTAATCACAGAAAACTCAGTGAGTAACATCGGCCTTGATGTGAGAAGGAGACTGGAAAATGACGGGCAACGTGCAGGCTCCCCTAGGGAGGGCAGGAATTTTTGTTCCTTAGGATTCCCGCAGCCCCTGGAGAAGGGTTTGGCACACAGATGGTGCTCAATAAATACTTGCTATTGGGCGCCACGCCAGACACTGCAAAGGCAAAGAAAACTCTGACCCAGGAGTTTCACGTGAATCTGACAGCAGACATTTTTTTTTTTAAATAATACAAAGCAATCTGTGGGGCTTGGGGGAGTGGTACTGTAAAAAGGTTTCCCGTGAAGAACGGACCCTACAATTTTATTTTATTTTCGTTGCTGAAAAAGCATCCATCTAAAACACTGTCAGCAGTTTCTGTCTTATTGATTGCAGACCTGAATTGCCTGTGATAATGTGCAAGTGACGGTAGCGCAAATGAAGAGATGGCCGACCAACCTGGAAAACCAGAGGTCGGGGAAGGCAACAGGGAGGAGAAGTCACTTGGTGAGTCCCAAAGGATGAGCTGCGGCTGGAGCACAAGGAGATAAGAACACAGTTTACACGTGGGGAGGAATGCGTGCAAAGCTATGAACTCATGCAACTGTGTGGTGTGTTGGAAGTGCAGGCATCCGCTGTGGCTGGAACAGAGGGCTCAGAGGGGAAACAGCCAAAGGTGGGTTAGACTGTAGCCAGGATATCAGTGTCTTTCATCGATTAGGGAAGACTTGGGAAGAATATTATTTGGGGAAAATATCATATGAGTTCAATTTTAGACATACTGAGGTCAAGGTGCTCACAGAACCTCCAGGTAGAATAAACAGCTAGATAAATGAGTCCAGAGCTCAGAAGTTTTAGGGAGGAGACAGGTTTGGAAGTTCCCCTTATAGAATGAAGATAAAAATGGTTGTGTGTGAAAGAAAGACCATACAGATGAAAAAGAGCACCAAACAGAAGGGTAAAACACCAATATTTCACAGAAGGACAAAGAACCAGAGAAGGGGAAGGGGACTCAATAGGAATGTGAGAGATGCAGGATGAGAACCAGAGATGGTGATGTCAGGACAGGCAAAGGAAAGATTCAAAAAGAACAGAGCGTTCAGCATGGTCAAGAGCTGCTCAAGGTATATGCATTAACTCTGTCTGGAGAAGAAAGACATCACTTGTTCACTCAACATGTGAAAGGGGCTGCCTTTCACACGGTACCCCCTGCTGAAAGTTTTCGTGCCCATCAGAATACGGCAACAGGACAGATGAAACAGCACCCGCTGAGACTGACAAGGACAGAGATTATCATCTGGCGTTTGAGACTAGCTATCTCCCACAAGTGACACACCCTAAGATGGTCTAGCAATTTGCTGGCTAGGAGATAATGAAATTCTAGGGAAATATAAAGGCAACTCCCCCCTGCTATATGGTAACTTGCCTAGCATGAATTCATGGACTGTTAGAGTTGAGCGGGAGCACTGTGCTTGTCATCAATAATAAAAATGGGTTTTGGAGAACAAATGGCCAAATAAATACATGAAAAGATGTTCGACACCACTAACCATTAGGGAAATTCTAGTCAAAAGCACAATGAGATACCACTGCATAACCATCAGGATGGCTGCTATTAACACACACACAGAAACAGTGTTGGCAAGGATGTGGAGAAATCGGTGAGCCTTGTGCATTGATGCTGGGAATGTAAAATATGGTACAGCCACTGTTGAAAACTATATGGCATTTCCTCAAAAAAATTAAACATAGAATTAACATATAATTCAGCAATTCTACTCCTGGATATACGAGGTCTGTCCAGAAAAAGCCCAGCCATTGTTAATATAACAAGAACAGTTTGTGCAACATCGATGTAACCTGGCAGCCAAGGAGAGTGGACTGGACTGTGCCTCTGTGACCTATGACTTCACTGTACTGTTCAGTGGGGGCGGTAGACGCTGGTGAGTGAGCATGTGCACTGTGTGGCCATTGCCTTCAAACTGACTGAGCGAGTAGAGCAATGAATCTGCATCAAATTTTTCATTAAGCTTGATCATTCCTCTGCAGAACAATTCAGATGATTTAGAAGGCTGCACCTATGGGCAACTGGTGACTGGTAGCTTCATCACAACAATGCACCCACTCACGCATCGCATCTCACGCAGAGTTTGTCAAGGAAACATTAAACCGTCCAGGTGACTCAGCCCCCTACTGGCCAGATTTGGTGCCCTGTGACTTCTGGCTTTTCCTAAAACTGAAATCACCTTTGAAAGGGAAGAGATTTCAGACTGTATATGAGATTCAGGAAAATACAATGGGGCCGCCGATGGTGACTGGGAGAACTGTGTGAGGTCCCAAGGTGCCTGCTTGGAAGGGGACTGAGGTGTCACTGTCCTATGCACAGTGTTTCTTGTATCTTGCATCTTCTTCAATAAATGTCTATATTTTGCATAGTACATGGCTGGATGCCTTCTGGACAGACCTCGTATACCAAAATAACTGAAAGCAAGCACTCGAACAGATACAGGGTGGGGCAAAAGTAGGTTTACAGTTGTTTGTATGAAAATAATAAGTAATAATACAAGAATAAACTCTGCTTCATATACTCACAACTGTGAACCTACTTTTGTCCCACATTATATTTGTATACCCATGTTCTTAGTGGCGTCATTCGCAATAACCAAAAAGGTAAAAGCAGCTAATTGACAGATAAACAGAGAAAGAAGCTGTAGGATATGCATACAATGGAATACTAATCTGCTTTAAAAGGGAAGGAAATTCTGACACAGGCTACAACACGGACGAACCTTGAAAACAGTATGGCAAGCGAAATAAGCCAATTAGGAAAGGACAAATATTGTTTGATCCCACTTACACGAGGCTCCTGTTCGTAGAGCCAGAAAGTGGAATGGTGGTTGCCAGGGCCCGGGGATGGGGGAATGGGGAGCGGGCGTCTCACGGGTACAGTTTCTTGTGGGAAAATGAAAAGGTTCTGGAGACGGTGGTGGTGACGGCTGCGCAACCAAGTGAATGTGCTTCCTGCCAGAGAACTAACTGCAGAGGCTGAAAAGTGCTTGAGCGGTCAATTTTATGCTATGGAGACAAAAGAAGTCTATTTTCTTTTAAGATTGCTCGAGAGAGAAAGGTTCTGATCGTAGAAGGCTAGAGATGAAGTTTCCAAGCAAACAAAGACCCTTAGAAAAGAAGGCCTTTCGTGGAGCCGGCTGAGAACTCTGACACTGGCGCCAGCACCGCCACCACTGCTACTGTTCATTGAGTGTTTATTATTTTTCAGGTATGTTAAGAATTTTACATACGTTTTCTCATTTTCAAAAACTTTGTAAAAGTAAAAGTGGCTATCCCTAATTTACAGAAAAGAAAACCAGAACTCAGAGAAGTTATGTAAACTGCCAGAGTCACAAGGAATAAGAGGCAGAGCAGGCCCTGGCTGGTGCGGCTCAGTGGATTGAGTGTGGGCTGGGAACCAAAGGGTCATCAGTTCGATTCCCCGTCAGGGCACATGTCTGGGTTGCGGGCCAGGTCCCCAGTGGAGGCCACATGAGAGGCAACCACACCTTGATGTCGCTCTCCCTCTCTTTCTGCTTCCCTTCCCCTCTCTCTAAAAATAAATAAAATATGTTTTTTAAAAAAAGAGGCAGAACGGGGGTTCAAATCCATAGAGTCTGTCTCCAGAGCCCGCGCTCTCAGCCACTGCACCATGCGCCAGGATTCCGCACCTGACTCCCATGCAAGGCTTCTGGGTGGACTACATCTGGGCTTACCCAGAGAACTGCTGAAATGGCCCTGTTCCTTAGTGTGGGGGTAATCCCACTGAAAACTATTCAACAGGCCTTTCTGTCCTATGCATTTCCTGGTAGGAACGGCCTAGAGCAACGCTTATATCCCGGGCTCTGCAGCCAGGCTGCGTGTGTATATTTTTTTCCCTTGTAGTTGGGCAACTTAGATGAGTTACTTAACCTGTTGGAGTCTTAATTTCCTCATTGGAAAATGGAGATTACAATATTTTATAAGATCATTGCTAGGATTAGATGAATTAATAAATGTAAAACAGAATGGCTCCTGGTCATTAGAAAGAGTCAGTTAGTTCTAACTATGTGTTTTTTATTAGTTTAAGCCACTTTGTGCCGCTGGGAGCTGATCAAGTCCTTCGACTGGATTACCGACAGTGAAGAACAAATGTGGAGGATCTGGAGATGCTCCTCAGTCTGATGTATTGTAGGGCCAGTCTCCAGCGGTAACCCCGAGTAAGGAATTCAAGCAGAGAATCTACTGCGTGCAAAAGCACTGTGCTAGGAACCAAGATGAGGATTTCATCTGGATCCTTGAAGAGACCCTACCCAATAACCAATAACCGAGATACAGTATGCTCTGGCGTAGGAAAGGGCTGTGCTTAACGTATCACAGGGACAGAGATCTAGAAATAACACCGTTGCCTGAGTTCCTGCTGCTTCCTCTAAAACACCTCGTTACTCTGTAGAGCCTCAGACCAGGAAGGCCTGGCCCCTCCAGGGTCACTGGCTGAGTCCAACCTTTGTTGCACGGAAGCCCCAGCCTGGGCTGTCCCTTAAGCACCTGCCTCGCAACTCAGAACCGGATTTGAGCCTTTTGTTTTCTCCTCTTGAACAGACCTGGTGTTCACATTTGAAGTAACAGAAAGGAAAGCACCTTGCAAAACAAATTCAAAGTTACTATTTCACAGAGGACAACTTCAGCACACGGATCAAGAACAGTATCTCTGCCAGTGGTTGAGAAGGAATGTCAACTACTTGCCCTTGTGCCCAGGGAGAAGAATGCCCAGGCTCTCCTCCAAGGCAGATTAGTTCCAGGTGGCGACAAAGCATAATAATCCCTTAAAGTCATAAGCACGGGCCACTGACATGTACACAAATGCACTTAGCAGCATTCTGCCTAAGAGCCAAAGCCTGGAAAGAACCCAAATATCCATAAAACAACAGAATGATAAATGAAATGCAGTGTGTGTGTACAATGAAGTAGCACAGAGTAAAGAAAAAGAGCGAGCCATGGCTCCACTCAACAACACAATGGCCCTCAGGGACACAATGTCGAACAACAGAAACCGGACACACACACAAGCACACACAAACACACACAAAGTACACATATGGGTAGTATGAGTCCATTATAAAGTCCAAAGCAGCCAAACTAATCTGTGTATTAGAAGTCAGAAAAGCCCAGTTACATCGGAACGAAGAGGAGGGGAAAGTGGGTTGGCCAGGGGAAGTAAGAAATCTCCTAGGCTCCTGGTATTTCTTGACCTGTGTGTTCATTTTGTAATAATTCACAAAGGTATACATTTATGATTGGCGCACTTTATACATATTTAAATATAAATTACTTATTTAAAGAGGAAGAGAAATTGAAAAAAAAACAAAAAACTCTGACCAAAAGCAAACAAAGTGCACAGCGAACCAGGCTGCGTGTCCCCCCAGCGTTAACAGTCGCCCCACTGCCTGCAGAGAAGCACTCAAGCCCCCTGGTGTGGAGTACACGGTGGTTAAGTTCACAGGGAGTAATACACCTTATCTTCATTTGCACTCACCCTCCTTCACCAAGGAAAGGAGACAGGTGTCACCACCCGTGTGGCAGAGTTTGCGTCACCTCAGAGGCAGCTAGTCTCCTTGTAGTCAGTCAAGTGTCCTTGCCTTTGACTCATCCAAAATCAACAGCCCAATTGTTTTGCCAACAAGGTAGCCACTTAAAGCTTAAAATATTCAACAAGTTTAATACAAGTCAACAGCAAGAGGTTGACACAAGAAATGTTGCCTTGGAAGTCCAATCGCTACGTCTGGATAGGTGAAGACCCCTGGGGTTCTCCTTTGCAGATTAGATTGCACTTGGGGCTCAGGTCTGGGCGTCATGAATCATACGTGACCATCAGAGAAAGACCTTGATGATGAAAGAACCTGACTCCATATCATGGAAGCAAAGGCTGAAAACATATCTTCCCAATCCATGTGCCTTGGCATCCTGGTCTGTTCCAAAAAGTTCAGAGCTGTTCCTGGGGCTGGGTCACTTGGCCCTTGAGCTGGCCCTGGGACAACTGAAGACCCCACACCAGCCAACTCTGGCCTGGGCAGCCCTAGTAGGAGCTTTGCAAAACAGTGTCCAAGCACTGGCGGCAGGGGAGGGTAGGGGTCAGTTTGAGGGTACCTTTCATGGTCCCCCACGAGGAAAACAAGGCATGGGATGTTTGCCACTCACTGCTCAGCCTGGGCACTGAGCACAGACAAGAAGATGTTCCACCACCTCCTCATCTACCTTGGCAGCCAGAGAGCACACTGATGCCTTTCCTGACAATGGGACTGAGGAGCTGCTGCTGAAGTAGCTTGTACCTAGGTGCCCAAAGAACACACGGTGTTACCCTAAGCGCCGCCGGCCGGTGGTGGAAGTGGAGAAGGGGCTGGCAGGTGCTCCATGGATCACCCTGGTGCCGTCCTGAGCCTCTTCCCTTCCATACAACAACTACCTCCCTCCGTGTGTGGCTGGCGTCCCCTTCCAGTACCGCACTGCTGGATGCTGCTCAAACAATGCATGTGCATTTTGCAAAGCAGAGCTGCAGTGTATTTGGAAATGCTTAATATGAAAAAGTTCAATTACATTAGAAGTCCTTTATCACCAACATCGGAAATTTCAACATTTGTCAATAAAAGTAAAGAAACAGCTATTAGCGTCTTTAACTACTATACATTTTCAAATAGCTGTAAAAAACAGTATTAGATTTTTCATCACAGCCACTTGTCCATCATGACTATCAAGAATTCTAAGAACTCATCATTGACTAGCTTTGACCAGGAATTACACGTAGCCATTTCAAACATTAAACCTGATATAAAAGGTTATGTTTATGGAATCAAGCTAAGTTTCATTTTCAAACCTTTGGAAAGATTTTACTTCGAAATGTTATACAAATTTAATATCTTCCCTAACATTCTGTGCTTTATTTTCTTATCATAATCACATACTATAAAGAAAAACACGGAATGAATTTTTCACCAATCCTAGAAAGACATCCCTAATTTTCCTCAGATTCACCTCATGGCGCCATGCAAATATCATTTTCAATATCTGCATTGGAGTTCAAAAGGCTGGGAAACACGTTAATGTTAAAAAATGTTAATTAACGTAGAAGGAGAAACAGCATGGGGAAGCAAATTAGAACTACTGGAGCGGCGAGAAAGTCAGTTGTTCTGAGCATCCCCAAAAGGTGCACTTGGACTTGAAGTGAAAGCTCCAGAAAAATGGATTTCAGTCAAGTCCTCAGAGTAAGCTCTGGCCAAAGACAGAGGCCACGAATGTTCTGGATGACAACCTGTCAGAATGACGTAGGTGCAAACTCAAACGTCAGAGCGAGACTGGCGTGGGGAACCCGGGCAGCCACCTCTGACTTCAGGCCCCTGACTCCGCACCGGCCAGCGCAGGAAGCCCTCCAGCCTCTCCCGCCCGCACAGCTCTTAAACTCTCAGAATGGAAAGTAAGAAGTCATCAAGAACGGTAAATAGAAAGCAATTCGCATGCCAGGCCTGGAAGAAAGACGCTGAAGTAAGATCGATACTGTGCACACAGGAGCACCTCTATGTCTGCGGTCTGCCCTGGAGAAGGACGTGTGGGGAGAGAGGCATTGGTCATGGCTCAGAGTTCTCGTCTTTCCTAAACCACCCACTGACTACTAGATATCGGGAAAGTCGATTCTTTTTTCATTTAATTTTCTCATCGATAAAAACGGTGGAGATGAACTGGGGAGGCTTAGATGATTTCTAAGGTCTTCTCAGCTGTAAATTTTTATCTAAGAGTGCAGCTATAACTTCTCTTGATTTAATTGTTCCTCATTTATACAATGAATATACAAGTCTCTCGTGCAGGGTAGTTCCATTCAATTCAACATTTACTAAATAAACATACACTCTGCGCGGGACACAAATATATCAAACTTTGACAGAAAGGACACACCACAAAAGGCGGGCTAAAAGCAGTATACCGAATGAAGCACCTGAAAGACCTAAGGGCGCTGAAATAGCTCCTAGGTCACACGGAGCACGAGGATGTGGAAGAACAAAGCCATGATGGTGACCACCAGGGAACTGAAATAAATCCCCCCACCCACTCCCGTCCTCCACAGAAATATAGCAACCGCGCTGTGTGTGCCTTGAACAAAAAGCAGTCTGGACAGGCAATAGCTACGCCTAGGATCCAGGGCTTCCCTAGGGAGGAAAAAAAGGACTGGAAGTTGAGGCCTGGTTGGTGTGGCTCAGTGGGCTGAGCTCCGCCCTGCGAACGGAGAGGTTGCCGGTTCGATTCCCAGTCAGGGCTCATGCCTGTGTTGCAGGCCAGGTCCCTAGTTGGGGGCATTCAAGAGGCAACCGATCAGTGTTTCTTTCACACATCTATGTTTCTCTCCCTCTCTGTCTTCCTCCCTTCCCCTCTCTCTAAAAATAAAGAAATAAAATCTTAAAAAAAAAAAAAAAAAAGACTGGAAGCTGAGCAACAAATAAGCCTGAGTGGCACCAACAGGAGAGGTACCACCTGGTTCGCCTGAGACAAAACAACGAATTCCTGAAAACCTACTGACAGAGTTCCAGGAAGCCAGGAGGTTCAGTGAGATGCACACACATGCTCCCCGGTTAACCTACTGAGGACAGAGACTAAAGGGGCTGTGGATCAGTTTTGCAGACTGCAGTTCTCCAAGAATTCTGTGTGCAAATGCAATCCGTCCGTGTAAATGTTACATGGTGTCTTCTGTCCACTTACCAGCTTGATGTCATTACATAATATAATTTTGCCAAAAGAGCATTTGTTCTGTATGCCAGATAATCTCAGAAATGCTGGGAAAGGGAGATTTTTCCACCAGGCAGTGTTCTTCGAAACAAATTATCGAGGAGGACTCACAAACAATTAAATGGCAAGGTAAATTAATAAAATAAAAGGGACCCAGTTCCTGCAGTCCCAGAATCCAAAAGCTAACTGCGTGCAGAGGCATGCATCCGACTATCAACGTGCAAATATTGTGAGGATTGAACGGGACGACATGTCGAGGGCGTTACAAACTATAAATTGCAACACATATCACATGTAAGGGCATTTACAGAGCAGCTCCTGATGCAGACCAACATCCCTTCGATGAAAAAGCATAATCTTTCCCTCCGATCACTCGAGTAACATCTAAACAGTGTCTGTCTCTAAAAATCATTATTCTAGGCAAGGCTGTGTGTGTGTCCCTCAGCTGTGCTGTGTCATTTTCACCAAGCATCCGAACACTTCAGTCCGTTGTAGAAGCCCCGTCTTCCCCCATTTTGGATGTCGCTTTGTTTTTGAGTGCTGATCTCACACCGAACTTGTCGGGAAGGTTGGGGTGCTTTCAGTTGGGCCTTATCAGAGATCATGGTTATTGGACCTCTCCGCGTTTTACAGCTTCCATCTCATTAATGCCAGCACTAATTTGTGGTCCAATCCAATACCACCCCCATAAGATCTGCATGAATACACACTGGATTTCAATCTGCCATTCAACAAGCATGAAGTCCTTTATGTTCATTATTAGCCAATCAAACAGCCCCAGTTTCTTTTCTCTGCATTTTTTTTCCATAGTGAAATCATTTTGTTATTATCCCAAAGCAGTTGCTTGGTAGGCTATATTAGAGAAAAAGAAAACAAAAAACCCACAATGCAACAACAGCCCTTCCTCCTCTCTCTTTTCTCCAGCAAACGCAACTGTTTAACCTGGAATCCCCAGTACAAACTGAATCGCCCATTTGTTTGTTAAAATCATCCTTCCCTAAAATAGCTCTTACCTTGCAATATATTATTAAAATAAGGCTGTTTTTTTACCCTCTAAGAAGCAGAAGGACTGTTGAAATGAAAACTAACTCACGCTCTGGTCAAGAATCGAACTAGGATCCAAGGTCACCTGTGCCAGGGTGACCTCATTCCAATGCCCACCGTTCTCTTTTCCTGAAAACTGGGACCCAGGGTCGTTATCATGGAATTCTCCCTCGTTCATTTACAGGGGTAAATGACTCCCTTTCACATCATTGCACCCCCATGCATCATTACCAAAAGTATTCCAGTCTGCAATAATGGTCTGCGTCTCCTGTTCCAACAAATGCCTTGTCCTTCAAGTTCCTCAGGTAATTTTCTGTTCTGCAAGGAATTTCAATTGCAAGATGGGTTCCGATAGGCTTGGCTATTCATATTTTGAGATAAATTACAACGAGGGTGAAAGTAAGTAAAGGGAAACAACAAACAGCTGAGTGTGTAGTTCAGCCGAAGGACCTAGCAAATTTCAAAGGGGGTCTTTTTCTCCTTCCCTTTTTAAGGATCAAAGACAGAAAATTTCAAAAGTATTTCCTCACACAATAAGGACCTGAGAACTATTTTTTCTCCAACTCCTACTGAGACCTGGTCTCGAAGGTTGTGTCCCCCTGGGAAGCAGACTGGGAGAGGATGGCTTAGGGGCCGAGTGAATTTGTGGGGGGCAGGGAGGCCCTTAGTTCGATCCTGTGGAAGAAAGGGAAGGAGGCAGGACTGGGCGGAGGGAGAGGCCGGACTGTGGTGCAGGCCCAAGGTCTCAGCCACCCCACAGGGAAGTCTGGAGCAAGAATGGCCCTCGAGAGCTGTCTGTCCCCAGTCAGGAGAAGGGGGCAGGGCTTTTATGTTTTAGCCTCCTGGATGCAAGCTGCCTCCAAAGGGGGTGTGACCTTGGACCAGAAGGCTCTCAGTCCACCTGAGGGCAATTCCCTGAGAGAGGCATTGGCCAACAGCCTTCCCAGCAGCTGAGGGACTAAGCCCTTTGGTCCTGAAGTGGGGAACCTGAGCGTGGCAGCCCACCACCCAAAGCAAAAGGTACCCCCGTGTCGTGGGAAACACCCGGCCACCACCTTAAGCTGAAACAGGTTCCCTGAGACAATGTTTTGCCAAAGTTATTTAAATTCTGCTTTGATGGTCGGCACCAACAATGGCTAAAAAGTTTAATTTTTATGGGTTCAGCATGTATATTCCTCCCATTTTCATGAAGTGTAAGCCTCTATTACTTGTGGTAAAGGAGAAAATTAATGTCTCGGCGAATCTGGGCCTTGGGGAGGGTGGTAGGACAATGTGGAGCCCAGAGACCTCAGCACATGTGACTATGATCCACCCCAACCAGCTGGGCTTAATTGTTATAGATTAAAATCAAACTATGACACATGACAAAATCAGACTATGGAACAGAGAGCATGGATGGGGCTTCTGGTGGAGATTCTCACAGCATCAGCCATATTTCCCACATTCCCAAGGGTATAAAAAAAGAAAACAAAACAAACTCTCCGGCTTTCAAACAACTCAGAGTAGAAAATGATGAGCTTTTAGATACAGTGGAAGGGTCGAGGGGATTCATCCACACTGCATGAAAGCAGATGAACACCTTGGCAAAGGTTCTCGCAGTGAGTACAAGCAGAATGAGATGGACGGCAAGACCATCCAAACGCCCTACAGCAAAGGAGAAGAAAGAGACGCAAGGGAAGAAAGGAGAAAAGGAGGGAGAAAGATAGAAGGAAAGGAGGAGGGAAGGTCCAGTGAGGGGTTGTGGGGTGTGTCCTAACCAGACGCTCACCTGGCGGGACCTCAGCTGAGGCTTCCCACTGCCCAGTCCCCCGTGGGTCCTGAGCAGGAGGCCCACCTGTGAATCACTCTGCACCCTTCAAATCAACTCCTTTTCTGTTTAAATTCACCAAAGCTGATTTTTGTTGTTTGAAACCAAGAACCTAAATTGATTCATACAGTGAGCAACTAATTCATCTCAATAGAAAACTAAGATTAAGTAACGAGGAAATCAGAGGTGCATAACATGTGTAAATGTTATACACCTGGCCAGCATATAATAAAACACTATAACCGGCAATCCCAGGAGGTGGAGGAGGAAAGTGGAAGGATGTGGGAGTGCTAATTTCCTCACCTTTCCTGGCAGGGAATTAATAGATACTAATTAAAATAGAAGCGTGTAGTTTTAAAAATATAATGACTCATAGTGTTTCTCATAATCATTTTATAAATGTTAGAATGATACTTAAGGTAATGCAGGTGAGGAAGCTTCAGTATAAAAATGTTAACTGACTTCACCAAAACCTAACGGCTGGCTCCTTCAAACATAAATTCCACAAATGAGCCTACTAGGGGCCACGCGCTACGTGGTGGGCTTACAATGAGGGCTGACCTGTTCTCACAGAGCTGACGGTGCAGTGGGACGGCCAGACATTCACGTGAAATTCCAACTGTGGAATGCACTGGGAAGGAAAAGAACGCACTTGACAGAGGGTGGCCAAGACCCTCTTGACCACAGGGTAGACATCTAATAAGAGACTTCCAAGCTGGCAAGGAAACTGCCTTCCAAGGACTGCAGGGTGGGCAATACCTGACAGAGGGAACAGCAGGCACCCAGACTCCCAGGAAGGTGCACTAATCCGTTCGGGCCACTGTAACATAACATCACAGACTGGGCGGCTCAAAAACATCAGAAATTTACTTCTCACCATTCTGCAGGCCGGGAAGTCCAAGATCAAGGTACAGGCATATTCAGGGTCAGAGTCTGATTCCTGGTTCAGAAGGAAAGGAGTTGGCTCACTGGAGAAAAAAGAAAGATGATGTGAATCAGCAAGGGAGGAAAAGGGACGTGAAATGGCAGTAATAAAGATAGCAGGAGCTACATCCTACAGGGCACGCTTGTGTGGACGGGCAATGGTGTTCGGCTTCTTCTGAGAGCACAGGAAAGTCTCTAAACAGTCTTCACCTGGGGAATGGCATGACGAAATCCACCTTGGGTGCCAACACCCAGGGCTGCCGGGCAGAAAGTGGTTTGGAGGGCGGACCGCAAGGACAGAACAGGGAACATGGGTGAGGAGCAGTAGTCCGGGAGAAAAACGATTTTGGTTGAACCTGGTTGATGGAAGTAGAAATGGACAGAAGTGTATTAACTGGAGAGAGATTTTCTTTTTTAAATTTTTATTGACTGTATCAGGGTGACATTGGTTAATAAATTATGTCGGTTTTAAGTGTACAATTCTATCACACATCAACTGTACACTGTATTACGTGTTCACCACCCAAAGGCAAACCTCCCTCCGTCGCCACTCACCCCGCTTCATCCTCTTCGCCCCGCCCACTTTCCCTCCGGTTGTCACGTAGTGTTGTCTGTGTCCATGAGGTTCTTCTTTTTTGTTTTGCTAAATCCCTTCACCTATTACACCCAGTCCCTCAAATCCCCTCCCCGAAATATTTTCAAATTAAAGTCCAAAATCTTAGTGATGGATTAGATGTGGGAGGTTTGGGGGAAGGAAGAGAGAAAAATCAGGGAAGACTCCCAGGTTCCTGACTTGGGCTACTGGGTAATTCAATTTACTGAAATGGTAAAGGTTTAGAAATCAATGTTTTGAGGAGCGATTATTAAGACTATTGCACGTTAGCACAGTGTCTGCACAGTCTGCAACCCCATCAACAACGTATGAGGGTTCCCTTTTCTCCACCTCCTCGACAACACTTGTTGTTTGTTGATTTATTGATGATAGCCATTCTGACAAATGTAAAGTGGTATCTCAGTATGGAAAACACAATGGAAGTTCCTCAAAAAATTAAATGTAGAACTACCTTATGACCCAGCAATTCCACTTCTGGGCATTTATCTGAAGAAATCCAAAATAATTCAAAAAGATATATGCTCACTACAGTGTTATTCATAATAACCAAGATATGGAAGCAACCTAACTGGCCATCAACATACAGTTGAATAAAGAAGATGTGGTACATGTATGCAATGGAATATTACTCAGTCATAAAAAGAATAAAATCTTAACATTGGTGACAGCAGAGGGTGTTATGCTAAGTGAAATAAGTCACACAGAGAAAGACAGATACCATATGATTTCACCTACATGTGGAATATAAAGAACAAAATGAACAAATAAACAAAACAGAAACAGACTCAGCTACAGAGAACAAACTGATGGTTGCCAGATGGGAGGGGGTTGGGAGGCTGAGTGAAAAAAGTGAAGAGATTAAGCACAAACTGGCAGTTACAAAGTGGTCACAGGGGTGCACAGTACAGCGCAGGGCACACAGTCAGTAACTGTAATAACTGTGTGTGGTGCCACGTGGGCACTGGACTTAATGGGGGGATCACGTCATAAATTATATAAACGTCTGACCATTATGCTGTACACATGGAACTAATAAAAATAATACTGAATGTTAACTGTAATTGAAATTTTTAAAAAAAAGAGATTGCAAAATAAAGAATTTTAGATGTTTCATGACTAAGATATCTGTAAAATATCCAAGTGGAGATGTCAAGTAAGCAGTTAGATCTGCAGCTCAAAAGAGAAATTGAGGCTGGAATCATCAGCACACAAGGTATTTAAAACATGGGAATGGAAAGAATGACCAGAGTACAGAGAATAAGGAGGGCCTATGACCATCGCTGTGGAAATCAGATACTTAGAGGCAGAACAGGTCTAGGAGAGGAGATCTAGGGAGGCAGATAAAAAACTAGGAGAAGATGGTGCCCCAGAAGCTAAAAGGAGAAAGTGTTCAAGAGGAGGGCGTTTTCAACTTTGTTGATTGCTGCTACTAAGCCAAATAAAGTGAGAACTAAAGAGGGCCCATCATATTGGGCAATCAATGAATACAAGAGTATTTTGGGGCCCTGACCAGCTAGTTCAATTGTTTAGAGTATTGTCCCAATATACCAACGTTGTGGGTTCGATCCCCAGTCAGGGCACATACAAGAAAAATGAATGGATACATAAATAAATAGAACAACAAAGTGAGGTTTCACTCTCTCTCTCTCCCCTTCATCTCTCTCTCTAAAAATCAACGAATAGAACAAAAAAATTTTAAAGAATATTTTTGGTGGAGATGTAGAAACAGAAAATAGCTCTTTTGAGAAGTCTGACAATGATGAGAAGAAGAGATTTGGAGCAATTACTAAAAATGCTTCGGTCAAGGGAGGATTTGAGGATGCTCCTAAGATCCAGTAGAGAGGGAGACAATAAGACAAGGAGAGAGGAGGAGACGGCACAGAGACAGCAGGAGCAGGGTGGACATGAGGGGAAAGTAAAGGGATGGAAGCAGACACAGGAAGGACTGTAGATGTGATGATGGAAAGACAAAGGTGCTCCAACCTGATGGCTCCCTTTCCTCAAAGAAGATAAGGTCACCAGCTAAAAACCAGCTGGGAAAAATGGAGGAATGCAGGGGGCTGGCCCCCGCACTTCTTCAGATACACCGGAGGATGGACGGCAAGGCGGTATGAATGAGTCCGACACTCTTTTTCAGAATGCTGGAGGCCCAGTCAGGAGTCTTTGCTTTCTCCCACTGACTGAACTACCACAGAAAAATTTCCTTTATTTTTAAAAGGTTTCTTTTTACAATCAGTAGAAAAAACTACAAATCATTAACAGCTCTAAAAGGTTGACATACAAGAGTACTTTAATTTTCACCTAGGCTTAAACAAATGGATGCTATGATGATAAGGAGGTTTGCTAATCTATCTATTAGCCAGGAAACAGTATTAAACTACAAACTCTTAGGTCCTAGTTAATGGCTAAACATATATTTTCAAAGTCTTAACTCTCTCTGAGTTAAAGATGTATGCAGAGGTTGCTCTTTGTACTTTTGAGATTTAAGGGGAATGTCACATAGGCAAAGGCATCCTTAACCATTAACTACATTTGTCAGGGCTTAGATGTTTGGCTACCTGTCAGGAGTTTGATGGCCTATCTAGATTTCTCTGAGATGTAAAACTAGTCTTTATGTTTAATCTTTTACCAAAATCTATTATTTTCAGCTAAAAGCTTCCTAACTTCCCTATTTATCTAGACTTAGTAATAAACATTCCTGCTCAGTAGTAAATTTCTAGCTTTGGAAAGGCTGTATAAGACATTTCTTAGTAAATGGCTTCTCTAGCAATTAGCAGTTGCTTTTGCTTTTAGTGTTCAGGTTGCTGGTTTGCTAAATGGCTTAATTCCTCTCCTTAACCCTTTCATGTGGGGGGATGGCCAACGAGCAGGCAAAGAGTGAGACTGCTAGTGGGACTGCCCATGGTCGCCTTCCGCTGTGCAGAGGCGTCCCACCCATTCTGACTGTGCCAAGAAATGGATTTGAGCTGGTCCTCCACAAATCAGTGCTCATGGATTGGGTGTAGGCTGGCCCGCAACAGAGGAAGGAGTGGGAAGTTTGACGTATAGAGCAAGTCATAAAACGGTCACTGGGAGAGTGGGGAAGCAAGCCTGTCTCGGGTTTGAGGTAGGACTGCCACACGGGACAAGGTGGCAATGCCCAGGTGCTCAGGGGCAAGTTCAGAGAAAGCAAATGCTTGGGTTCACCCAAGATCAGAATTTGGCCAGGTAAATGTGACAAAAGATGAAAGCATCAAGGGAATTCAAAATATTTATAAGGCATTGATTATAATAACATGTCATGGAATCTAAGTTGGATAATGGGGAGGGAGCTGTAAGACACAGAGACAGAAGCTCGATCAGTGGGCCAGAGATCTCAAAGACCCCAAAGAATTTCTTCAGCAGGGGATCGAGCAAGACACCTGAAAGTACTGGAGGTTTCAAGTGAAGAGTGGATGAGCGAGCAATCATTCTGGAAATGGTTGTACTTGATGATGACCAATGTTTGGATGGAATGGAATGGAGATGAGAGTCACTGGGTTAGGTGTTAAGTGGATTAACGCTTGGAACTTGAAGTCATCAATGGTGACAAGCATCGGGGTGATTAAAAAGACTTGGCCAACGACAAAAGTCTCCAATGAGTGAGTAGAAGTGGTGAACTAAGATTAGACCAAAAGAGCTCAGTGTATTGAGTGCCAACCTGTGAACCAAAGGGTCTCAGGTTCTATCCCCTGTCAGAACACATGCCTGGCTCACAGGCTAGGTCCCCAGGAGGGGGCGCGCAAGAGGCAACCACACATTGATGCTTTTCTCCCCCTCTTTCTCCCTCCCTTCCCCTCTCTGTAAAAAAGACATAAATAAAATCTTAAAAAAAGAGAAAAGATTAGATCAAAGGGCAGACTCTTTAGTACCTGCCTCCTCATTTAGCTACTGCCAGCCTAAAGGCCACATACCTTTCTGCCGAGAAGCTCTTCTTGATTTCCTCAAGGTTCGTGCTCACACACTGGCCTGAGCAGATGGGGAGGTCATGGGCTAAAGAAAAACACAGAGTGGAAATATCAGCCCTGACTCTGGGTATGTGTGAAAAATCAACTTACTGACAGAAGACAGTATTGACAACTTTTGCTGCCCAGACAATCCTCATTAGGGGTTGTGGCAATGCCATTCAGGATGAAGGCTTTGCAAGTAAGGATGCAAGATCTCCCAGAGGGAAGGCCCCACCTGGGCGGAAGGAAGGAAGGAAGGAAGGAAGGCTGACAGACGTAGAAGGAAGAGGGAAGAAGAGGAGGACATGGACATTATATCAGCACCTATCAGGTGCCGACCTTGCGGAGGCTCTGCACTCTGCACAAAGGCACCTCGTCCCAAGTGCAGACATGGCAGATGCACATTATTCTGACCCTTTTCTGGCAGAAAACAGTGTCATGGAGTGAACTGTGTTCCCCACCTCCCAAATGTATATAAGCCAGAGCCCTAACCCCCCAGGTGACTGTAGTTGGAGACAGGGCTTTAGGGAGGTAATTAAAGTTAAATAAGGTCATAAGCCTTAATCCAATGGGACTGGTGGCCTTGTAAGAAGAGAGAGAGAGACACCAATGATCTGTGTGCACAGAAAAACTGGCCACGTGAGGACACAGTGAGAAGGTGGCCGCCTGCAAGCCAAGGAGTGTAGCCTGCCCACAGCCTGCCCGCACCCTGATCCTCACTTTCCATCCAGGACTGGGACAAATAAATTTCTGTCATTTAAGCCACCCAGGGTGTGGCATTTTGTTACGTCAGCTCTAACAGACTATTATAAGCAGTAAAGTGTTTTTTGCTCTAATTATTAGTATACTAGGATGATTTTCCAACAGGCAGAGGTAAGGTCACCTGAGGAAGAAGTTGACTTTTTTAAATTCACATAAAGATGCCATATACACCAGCAGTGACCCCAATAACTACAATGCCAGATATTTTCTCTTATGTAATCTCATTTAATCACATACGACTTTACAAAAGAAGAATTTTAAGATAAAAAAAGAAGCTCAAAGAAGTTCAGTAACTTTAACAGAGTCAACCACACACTGGTAAGAAGCAGATCAGAAATTTGTATCCAGGTCAGCCTATTCCATAACTCACATTTCAGCTCTACCATTCCACATCCCAACACAAATCCTGGTATAAAAGAGGTGCCACTAATATCATTGTGCTTTTACTCTGCCTCAGCCATTCTGCTCGATGCTTTCACATACAAGAACAAGGTTAGAGGAGACAGAACTGAGGCCCAGAGAGGTTAAGTGACTTGCCCAAGGTCACACAGCTTAGCAAGTTGTAACCTGTTTACTACCCCACCTTCCATTTCCTCACCTAATACTCCACCATGGCATGTTCTCTCTTCTCACATGCAGCTGTTCCTAGGCAATTCATAAACACAAAATGGTCTTTCTCCTGTTTAACATATTATTTAGATCCTTTTAGCATAATCAACAGTATCAAAAGTTATTCACAAAGTAAATAAGGTAGCAATTGTCTGATAATGCATTTGCTTCCAAAAAATAAATGAAGATAAAGTTAGAGTCAAGCAACAGTTGCATTTCATTGAATAAATTTCTAGCTCTTCTTGATGCATATAGTTTTTATTTGGTTGATTTATGAATTTCACTCTAAAGATTAATTTGGACCTCTATAAAGAACACAAGAATTAATATTCAGCCAAGATATGAATCTTATTTTTGTTTTTGTTTTAGTGGATATCAATTTGTTAGAATATTGTTAAGTGCAATTGGTTATTTATTCACTCCCACTTTTCCACTGAAGTCAAGGCATTTGAAAATAACTATATAAACACTTTCTGTCGATACTACCAAGATTTACCAAGTCACTGTAACTGGCATCTCTGAGAGCGCTATGAATAATGCTATGTGATGTTAGAGTTTATTGAACTTAGGTAATAGAGAAGTGATCAATTAAAAAAATTCACAGTGGATTTTGTCTGCAGCAGGCAGTATGTAGAAATGACTTCTAGACTGAAGAGATAAAACCAAAAACACTGGATGAGCCTTCCTCGTCCTGTTCCCTCGTGTGGTTTGGAGGCATTTCCATGTGTTCCTGAACACACTTGCTACGGGGGTCACTAAGCAGAATGCTGCACTAACAAGACCAATTAGCCAGACCCTTAGAATCAGAATTTATTCCACTCAGCCTCTCTCTCTCTGCAACTCCCCACCCTCACCCCTGCTCCCATAACAAAGGACCAAAAACAAAGGAGCTTAAACAACAGAAATGTATCATCTCATAGTTCTAAAGGTTAAACGTTGGAATTTAAGGTATTGCTAGGACCATGCCCCCTTTGAAAGAGCTGGGCAAGACTCCGTTCCACGCCTCTCCCCTAGCCTCTCCTGGTTGACTGCAATCTCTGACGCTCCTTGGCTTGAAGACATTGCCCTGAGCTCTGTCTTCAAGTTCATATAGCATTCTCCCTGTTTGCCTATCTGTGCGCAAATGTTCCTTTCTCAAAAGGACACCAATCATATTGGATTGGTATGACCTCATCTTAACTAATTATACCTACAAAGACACTATTTCCAAATAAAGTCACATTCTGAGGTCCTAGGGGTTGGGACCTCAACATGGGAATTTTGGATGGCACAATTCAATCCATAACCCTCTCACACTTGCTCAACATGTAAACATGCTCTACTAACTCCCTTCTTACAAATAATACTAAAATATAATCATAACATCTAATATGATCTTAATTTTCTCTATCCTTTCATAGCCAGCTTCTGAAAAAGTAATCTCTTTATTTCTTCACCCGATTTTTCCTAAACCCACTTTCACGTGGCCTGGCACCAACGTCCTCAGCACTGTTACCAACAACCACCTGACTCTGAAATCATCTTACATTTTAACTCTGATCCTGCTAAACCTCTCCATGGCTTTGGAAACCGTGCATCATGTCCTCCATCCTTAGGGAACTGCGTCCTTTCTTGGTATCAACATCACTGCCTCAGGTTTCCTGCTTCCTGCCCCCAGGAGCCCTGGGAGGCAGCCCCTGGAAGCACCGCGGGAACTCTGGCCTCAGGCCACCGTCTTCTCACTACTCTGCCAGTCACTGCTCCTTGCACGATCACCGTCTGTCTACCTCCTGTCGACTGATGTCTCCAGCCCACGAATCTAGCCCATCTCCCCTCTGAGTTCAAGGACATCCCCGAGGATCATCTCCTTCTGTGACTCCCAAGTGACCTAAAATCCAACATCTCTAAATAGAAAGCTTTCTGGTCCTGTGACCTCTATATTGAAGAATGGCACTACCACTGAGTCCTGGTCAGAAATCCGAGAGTCACCCTGGCCCTTGTCAACCACTCTTACCCCCAAACAGGAATTCACAGAGACTCTGGCAGGCCCTCCCCTTGAAGGCGTTGGAAGTCAAATGCACAATTCAGAACAGGGCTGGGAGGGGACTCCCTAGTAGCTTGGAATTTAGATTGTTCCCACAAGGACAAACAAGAAATTTAAGCTGCTCCAGGCCACTGGGTGGAGGAGATAGCACTGTCCCCCCTCGCCTTTTAGAATCCTACTCCTCCATGTCCTCCCCACCACCCCAAGCCCAGCGCCTGTGCCTGAGCCTCCCGCCTGGGCTCGGGGCCGACTCCACCACTAGGCACAGCGTAGTGTCTGGAACCACGAGCAAAGCAAGGAGCCTACGAAACTATTTTAACTTAATTTCTTCTAAAGCTAGAAAACAAACATGAATACAATCCACCCTGGATTACAGTCACATATACATCAACACAACCATAAAATAGGTTCGTTTATTTACTTATTTATTTATTTATTTATTTATTTAAAGGAAGAAGGGGCCCACAAAAGCAAAAGTGCTTAGGGTATAAAACAGCCCGCCTGGGTCGCTCTCCTTCTTTGACTACCTTGCCAAACGCCCTTCTCTTGGCTACAAAGGAAAAGAGACACAGATGAATTCACACTGCAGCACCGAAGGTTGATCATTTAACTGGGTAGCGTCCAAGGAAGATTTGCTTCAAATTTGTCTGAAGTCAAAGAAAAGGCACTTCAAAAACTATGTATTTAATCCTCCTTTTCCTTTAAGTATAGAGGAAATACATGAGCATAGTAGAAATTTCAGAAAACTCACAAAAGTTTAAAAATAGATATAAAGGTCATCTAAAATGCCAGAATAATCACTACTAATAATTTGATGTATTTTTTCCAGTAACCATGTGTGTGTCTGTTGGTTCTTAATCAAAAATGAGATTACCTTTTTTCGCTTATTATTTTGCCACGAGCAATTTCCTATAGCATTAGATGTTTGTGTTTTTAATGACATAATTAATATTTTTGTACAAAAAATTCTGTCCACAACAGTTGTTCCTTCAGTGAAATTTCTGTTCATGAACTTAAGTTATGATACTGGGGTGATGATCTTTTCTACTTCTAAGGGCTCCCTATATAATAATGATACCAATTTTTATATGATTGCACATTCTGGCCCAAGTTTACATGCTTTTCAATTGGGTATTATATTTTCAATCATAGAGAAGTTCTTAGTTAAAATTTAATGAAATCTTGTTCGTGCTTTAGAGTTATGCTTTAAAAGCCCTTTACCAGCCTAATATATTTCTTTTCTTTCTAATGTTCTATGGAGTTTTGTTTGTACATTAAAGTTTTCTCCAAATGGAATTTATTTTAATATAAGCGGTGAGAAAATACTTTGTCATTCTTTTCCCCTAGGAAGTGGAAAATTATACAAAAATTATTTTTTGAATAATCCATCCAGTTGCTCCTTCACTGATTTGGTTTCCTTTAGTAATCTAAAAGTGAATCTGTTTCTTGACCTGCTAGTCTAATTAATCATCGCTGCCCGGTTCCTGGCAGCAGAGACAGAGAGAGAAAGAGAGGGGAAAGGGGGGGGCGCTGAAGATGAGATGGTCTAGGGCCACTGCAGTCCCTCCTCAGTCTGACCTGCTCCAGCTGAAGAAACTCAGACCCCGTCAGCATTCAAAGACTGCACCATGGCCTCAGCACATTCACATGTATCAAGTCAGTTCCTTCCCCTCAGTGTCAATATCTAACTTTTAATCAATTTCTTTTTCTTTTGACATTTTAAGGCTCAAAGAAGACAGACAAGGCTTTTATGTTTTCAGGACTATGGAATAAATTTACTAGAGCTGTGACCATCCTAAGGACCGATATTCCTAGAGTTCTCAATTTTTTGAGGTTTGACCAATGTACCTCGGTATCAGGGATTCATATTTGGAGTCACACAGCTTACTGGTAAGCACCTTTAATGTTATTTAATGGATATCAAAGTTCTAAGATTTTTATTATGTAATTTTTTATAAATCTATTTCACACCGTAAATATGCAATCCCCAAAGAACACAGAAAGGCTGATAAAGTTAAAGTCCTTAACTCAGAGCACTAGGAACAAGTTTCTAAGTGGTCACTGGACGATGGGCTCAAGTGAAGACAGGTCTCACAGAAGGCTCACAGGATGCGACACTTCTCTCTTCCACCTCGATCTAGATTCCCCCAGAGCCTCCCAGAAGAAACACCTTTCCCGTCCCGGGAGACGGCTCAGCGCTGCAGCCAGGGGACGCCGCCTACCTCCAGCGCTCACCTCCACCGCTCCTTCACTATGATGCCCGGTCAATAGCTCTACTTTCTGTGATTCGGTTTCCTTATCTATCACGTGAATAAATTAATGCCAGGTGTTGCCGGGCTGTGGAGACGAAAAGGGTTAACGCATGAAAAATGTTCATTCAACACAGAGCAGAGCAGGAAGCAGGCCTCCTATAAGACTTTTACCTCAGTTTTGCGTTTTAAAGAATTCCTCTTTTTAAATCGATCATATTAAAAAATGCAGGCCCTAGCATGTTGTTGTCACTCAACAAGGCATTACCTCACCAGAACATCGAATTTAAAAATTCATGAAAATTTCTTACAATACCAATTTTTAAAAATTCAAACATTAGGTTTTTTTCCCATTCACCACGTAATACAAAGGGAAAGAAGCAAAAATAACAAGTTCCATGAAAAGCAATGCTAATTTACAGCGTGTGCTTTTAAACCCCCGTGTGGGTTGCACGGGCGGTCCCTGCCTTGACCACACGTGTCCTTAAGGATGGGGGTGAACACCCGCCCGGTTTGAACAGACTCCTGTTCCCACTCCACGAAAAGTGTTATAAATCCCCTATGCAATCTTACCTTTAATTTTGCCCATTTCCTTCGTAGTTAACACAAAGGAACGATTCAACAGGCTTAAATGCAGATGGCCCCGCTGAGGGTAAGAATGACCACCACCTGCCTTCAGACGGGTTTCCATCTTTGTCTTAATGAAGCACATAAAGTGCATGAGGTATTCATTTTCTACCTCTTTAATCGTGCCACTTGGCCACTCATTTTTATAAATACAGTAAGCACTATAAAATAGTAATGTTCAGAAGTTTTTTAAAACAATAAGAACCTTTCTTTAAACACACACACACACACACACACACACACACACACCAAAAAACTCTATCCAGAAGCCAGACACGTAAGACGGATGACGGTGAGGCTGCCCTGGCGGCAGGGAAGTGGGAGACATGGAGCACTTCTGGGAAGCGCCAACAACCATGGTCTCTGCCAGCCCGGACTCTCAAACAAAACATAAGTCAGATCACACCAGGGATGTGACGCTCTGGATCCTCCAATGGCTGCCCCTCCTCACACAGAGATGAAAACCCGCAGTCCACAGCTTGATGACTGCTCTGGTCTCTGACCACTTCTCAGTCATGCATGTCCCAACACGTGCTGCTTCCCGCCCACCACTGCCCCGCCACTACATCTCACCATTCCTTAGGCAGGCCAAACACACTCGCTTCTCAGCTGCTTCGCATTTGCTGTTCGCCCACAAAACCACAGGTCTCGGACTCAATGTTATCTCCTTGGAGAGGCCTTCTGGGCTGCCTGTACAGAGTGGTACCTTCCCACCCCTATGGCTCTCAAACTCTATCATTTTTTCTTCTTAGCACTTACATTATTGACATACTTCTCTACTGATGTATATACTTATTTACTGCCTGTGTCTCTCAGCTAAGTGTGAGCTCATTAGGATAGGAAATCTCCTTTGTTCACCACCAGTTCATAAAATAACACTTGACACAGAGTAGGTGTTCAATAAATACGTGCTGATTGAATGAGATACCTATGCATGCTTCACGAGGCAGTTTTATACTTCTGCGATGTGTAAGTCAATACTATTCTACAGACCAATATGGGAACTCTGTTAAAAAAAAATGGCATAAAAAAGAAACACCAGGGGTGTCACGAACACCAACACCAAAAGTACAAGTTGTTTGGACAACCAAATTTTGTCTTAGCTTAGATTCAGGGTGGCTTTGTGAGTGGCAGAAATGAATCTCCTGAATCCAGATTACTTCTAACTCGAAAGCTTCATGGAATATCAAAAAGGATATGAGAATGACAGAATCAAAGGCTATTGTTGGATGTTTCTTTCTGGTGTCCACCAGGGTTGTAGTCCATGACGCGTAAAAAAGCCACCAGACCCAGAGATCTCCACACAAAGGCGGGAGGGGAATCCTTGCCTTCTTGCTTCTACCCGCCTGCTTCTGGAAAAGTCGTGTGAGTCCCAGAAACACGTCCTTCTTGCGCACAGGACATTCACTGTGCTCATCAAGCCGAACCACCCAGGACGGGTGTCCAGGTCTCCGCACTGAAATCAGTGCTCCGTCTTTTTAACACAATGTCTCCTTCCCCTTCGTCTGCACCTCAGGGCCCGGGGATTTCCCTTTTATGTGCACTTGGGGGCTTTCCACGGGCTGGTCCGGCCTACCAGAGCACAAAGCCAACGACCACTTTGAAAACACACCTGGAGAACACGAAATCCCACGGCTTAAGCAAAGGACTAGGTTATGTAAATGATTGAAATAAACAAAACAAAAAAAATCACTCAACCAAAAAGTCCTGCCATTCTCATTAACACTCACAGGTTTAACGTAAGTTTTACCTTCGCATAGGTTTTGCCAGAGCAGGAAGCCGGCACAAAGTAATGTGGCCCAAGTCACTGGGAATGAGCTGGGTTATTTTCGACCTTACTACCACCCACATTTAAACTGAGGTTAACATGCTGCAGTCTGCCATTGTGCTATTGCTAAATTAAGGTTTTATATACTTTATAGATCCCTGAAAACTTGATTTTAAGAAATTTTGTTGATTGCCTGGGGGGGCATATCATAAAGGGTCTAAATGGTAATGGAAAAAATACAATAAAAGTTTTTTGATAAAAAAAGAAATTGTGTTGCTGTGTTTTTCTGCCTGGAACTTTCTTCTCCTCTGTGTTCCTACCCATGTTGCAGGTCTCGACTTCCCTTTCTATGAGTCCCGCAGGCCCCCCTGACTCGCTCCCATACCCCAGGAGGTGCCCTACTGCCCCCTCCCAGGCAGCCTCAGGAAATCTGTACTTTTCCTTCAATGCTCTTAACTCATCTGTAATCAATGCGCAGCATTTACCTGCTTAATGTCTGTCTCCCTCACTAGACCTCAGAGAAGCTCCAAGTGGGCGGGAGCCATGTTTTTATTGCTCACTGCTGTATCCCCAGCATTTCACATGGGTAAGTGGGCAGGCAATCTATGAATAAAGAAATGAATGAATGGAATACATCCTAAAGTACATGGTGACATTACCATAAATGCTTGCAACAGCCCCGCTTTATTAGGATAATAGGTCCCCTGCACAAGAAAAAGCAGTGAGACTTGGAAGAAGATATGGGTCATTTTCTCAAGGTTCCCATCCCCAAACCTCCCTAACGAGATCATTCAAATCCTTGCAGGTGCACACACAGGGTCAGGAAGCTCATGGAATCTTGGGCTTGAATTCTGATCAACTTATAACCTTAAAATTTTTGAAACATTAGTAGGAATGGTAGAAGTCTGATCAACCATCATTCTAAAACCTTCAATTAGACAATAAACAAACAAACAGCAACCAAAAAGAAAAACCCAAGCAGTGCTTTTCAATGTCAAATGCAGCAATGCCCTTGTCATTGGGCCACTGCCCCCCATCTCGGAGGCGAGAACTCCCTAGCCACCTGGAGAACCGGCAGCATCAGCAACCTTAGGAGCATCAGGAAGCAGCAGCTCCCAGGGGAAACCACGGCCACTGATGAAGATGAGAGCCCTCCGAAGGGCGTCTTGGGCACTGGGTATCAACTACAAAGAGTCAAAGCAGGAGAAAAGAACATGGCGGACACGACATGGGGTCTGTATCTGACATCCAAGTTGCGGGGCTCGCTTTTGAGGGTTCCCAGAAATATTGGCTAGCACATGTTTTCAGGGCAAGGGACTCTGCAGTGCAAGCGAGAGTAAGAACAGGACGGCTACATTGATGCTGTTGGGACTTCACTTGTATCTGAGAGGTGATATGCTTGGTAGCCTCTGGATAATGCCATTGCAGTTCAGGCATAGAGAAGGAAAAGAGAAGAAAGTTCAGAAGGTTATGAGTATAGAGCGAGACGATTCTGGCATGTAAAAACGTCCCCTCTTTGGGAAGAGAGAGGGAGCCTCAGAGTCACCACTGCGGGCTGCAAATGCTACAGGGAGCAGGAATCGATGAGTAAGTGCCAAAGCAGCAGTCACAGAGCGTAACAATGCTGCCTGGAACGTCAAAGGCTTGGAAGTTTTCCTAATCCTCCTTTAATCTCCTGGGAGATACTTTTCCCCATAGAAATGCATCTTTAATTTTGTAATGAAAATCAAGAGGCAAACAGATTTGAATTTACAGCCAACTGATGAAAAGGTATCTACTCCATTAGTGAGTGGACGTCTGTATTTATACAAAGAAGGGGTTCTAGATGTTTAGCCTCTGAGGAAACTGTCTTCAGTTCATTCACTTGCCAAATGCTTATTGAGCCAGGCACCAGTTTAGGTGCTGGGAACACTGAGGTGAATAAAGCTCTCTGCCTCCGTGGGGTTTACATCCTAGTGAGGAGAGGCACCCCACAGACAAAGGAAGGAAGCAGAAAGAGGCATTAGTTACACCGTCTTCGGAGAGCAATCAGAGAAGTCGGTGAGTGTGGGGGCAGTGCAGGACTCACTGAGAAGGTGAAATTTTGGTATATCACTCAGGGATGTGCTAATTCTCACTAAACATTTAATCAAAGATTTAAAGAAGCTGAAGAAGCAAGTCACATGCACCCGGAGGGCAGAGGGGTCCAGGCAGAGGGAAGGGCAAGCAGAAAGACCCTGAAATGGGGATGTTCCTCACGGGCCCCCAAAACAGCAAGGCTGGTGTGGATGGAGTGTGGAGCGGGGTGAGCACCGGAGGACAAGATCAGGGAGCAGGGGTGAGGGGGCGGGGCTATCAGGGTCTCTGCAGGCCTGAGTGACGGGGGAAACCAGTGCGGATCTGAACAGAGAAGTGACCTGATCTGACTTCCCTTTAAAGAGCATCACCATGGAGGCGGCAGCACAGGCGCCGGATATATTTGACCTGACGCCTCCAAAGAAGATTGAGACTTGAACTCCCAAAGAGTTCCTACCCGACTGCCAACTCAACTTCAAAATTCTCACTGAGATTTTCAAAACTAGCCTGAGAGGTCATTTGGCACAATTGCTGAAAACAGCGATTCTGTCATTTTAAACACATCGCGGAGACGCGCAGGGTGGTACACGATGGAACAGAGCTGCCGCCCCACAGCAAGTCCGCTTACACCAGTGTCTGAGTCTATGGCTTCTGGACCACACCCAGAACTCAGTTTTCATCTGGCCAGATGTGGGGTCTGGTCAGTGGCCGAGGGGAACCTGAGAGGAGACAAAAGGGAAAAACAGAACTGCCCCTGACCCAAATCCTAAAGTTCAGTCCTGACGAAGGAGCCAGGGACCGGTGCCCCAGCCTGAAGAATGCCCGGTGTGCCAGCCCCTGAGCACCTACTCTGATGATTGATAGAGACTCCGGGACAATGATTTCATATATTGAACCCCACTGGCCCCACAAGTCATTAAAACGTCCCTGAAGAACTTCCCACAAAGCTGCAATGGCAAACATCAGAGGTCTCTGTCACAGAGAGAGGGGAAGGCTGGGGAAGAGATTCTTCTGAGAGGAACTAACTCTGAGGGGTGACAAAGAGGAAGGGGACGGGGGAGGGGCAGGCGGTGTGCGGCTGAGTCTTGGCTGGGGCCCCTGTCCGTCCCGTGTCCCGGCGTCAGGATCCCCACTGATGGAGACAACGCGCACACACCCAGGCACTCCACAAGGCCGGCTCTCTCCCCTCCCCTCAGCCGTCCTGTCCTCTTTCACAAAGGCAGGAGGGGAACAGCCGGCTTCAGACGAGTTGTATGATATGATCCCACTTTGGTAAACATACGCACTAACACACGTGCACATACTAAAAAAGAACATCGAGAGGAATGTGTTTACAGTCACTAGCTCTGGATAGTGGCACTATGGGTAATGACTTTTGTTGTTGTGTATCTATATTTTTCCTTACCCACAATGAACACAGAGTGCTCATATTTTTTTAGAGGCAGAGAAATATGTATTACGTTATAGAAAGGTTTCCAATTCTAGTGGTTCACATGAAAAAGAAAGGCCCTGATACGCTACTGTTTTGTCAACTGAACTTGCCAGAAAGTCATTCCTGAATCGCCGGTCAGGGAAGCCAGCCTGGGTGTGGAACACATGGGAGCACATCACCCAGCCCACAGACTGGCTGGAGGGAGGCGTGGACCCTGGGGATCGGAGCACGTCTGCCACGCCCCCTCAAGGAAGTGTGCTATGAGCACCCCGTTGTTTAATTGTAAGCTTGCCAGTCAAAACACTTCAAAGTGACTGGATTTTGGAGGGGCTCCACTGCCAAGGAAATGACTCCTTGCTGTCTCCGTCTAGTGGGATACAGAAAAGTCTAAGGATCGGTGACTGCTGCATCTTGCTTTCCATTTCCCCTTTTTTCTAACTGGGACTTTTTATTGCGTTCTTCTTCTTTTGCCACCATTGTCGTATGCTGGGTATTTTGGAGATGCTAAGTTATGGGGTTGCCAGTCTGTAAACAGCCACACTTGAACTTGACTTAAAGGAAAAGGCCTTGCCCAGAATGCTACCCTTGGAACTGCATGTAATAACTGAATGTGACATTAGGTTGTTTTGAGGTAGGTTAGTAAGAAACTAGGAAAGTTCCCTGGCAAGTGGAATGAAGAAACTGAGACGAATGGCTAAACAAATGGCCAGAAGGGCTGAGCAATTAACAGCCAGCTAGTAAGTCCTAAGCCCCTATCCTTCGTAAATGAAGATGCCTAAGAGCAGATGGTTTAAAATCACCATGGTCAGGAAGGTAAATAACAAACACTAGTTAGAGCCAGGCTAATCCAAGAGAGAAACTAACCAGAAAACAATCCTAAAGCTCACTATACCATCACTATAACGAAAACGGACACCACAAGTGTAAGGGAGATCAAGGGGGACAAGCACCAAGACACTTCCAGAAAAGACCATATTAGAACAAGACCCTCCTTCCCAACTGAAGGCAGAGTCGGAATTTGGCACCACTGAGCTCGGAGACACCCTCCCGCGTTGGAAACGCGTAACATCCCAAGAACTCACTGACCACATGTGCACCTCACCTGCGCACCAGCCCACATCCACTCCAAGGCGTACTGTTCACTTCTTTCACAGCAGTGCCAGCGCACTGGCCTCTTTCTTATTCTCTACCAAAATGAAACTTGCTTTGTTCTCACTTTCACTTGGATTCGTGTCTTCAAATTTTTTCCCACACGAATCAAGAACCTGGAGATCACCTGACCTGAGTCAGGTCCTGGACCGTGCCCAGGCAGGGCCAGCGCCCGTGCGGTAGTGGTCCAGTAACAGTTTCCCTCAGATGGAGTATGTGACTGCGTTTTGGTTGAGCACAGGACAGTTACAATAAAGGTGTGCGTTCCTGTGATTGTGTGATGTGTATATAAGGCAGTCAAGGGATGGACTGACTTCGTGGAATTCCCTGGTAACTCCAGTGACAACCATCTCATCCCTCTTCTCCTGGGAACACACTCCTCTCTGCCCTTCGCTATAGTGGTAAGCATCAGACCCGGATCGACCAATGATAACATCCATTCTTTGGCAACAGAGACTGATTGGTCCAAGGGGCAGGCATATGTCTCAAAGTAGAGCAAATCAGCATCCTTGCCTGGGATTCCTGCACATGCACCGGGTAAAAGAAGCTGAGGTTGAGGGTGGCTGTGTGCTCTGACTGGTGGACGGAGCAGATCTTCAGTAGAAGAGAAGGAGGGCGACGCGGAGAGAAACGGAGACAAGCAGGGACAGGGAGTGGGTGGGAAGGGAAGAAGGCCTGCCAGCACTGAGGACTCGATTCCCGTTGCCATGGCCTTGACTGCTATAGTGAATCTCTCACCCCTGTAACCTTGCCAGTGAGGTCAGTCACCACGGCCCTTTGCTCCTTCAGTGCTGAGTTGGTTTTGTTGGTGACACTTCTACCCAAGCAGTCAGCTACAACTATAATCAAAGAGGCACTGGATCCAAAACGATGTTTCTTTATCATAAGAGAAGTCCTCCTAGTTTATTTTTCATTCAAATGCATGTTGCTCTTCCACAGTTTCCTGTTCTTAGTCTACCTCCATTGGTGTTAAAAGGCCCCGGGATTACAACGACACATCAGAAAGAGAATGTAAACATTTTGTCATCGGGCCAACCATTTCAACATTTCTCCCAGCAACAACTGTTGTTAAGACAGACTCATGTTTCCTCTGTGGAATTCCCTGGTAACAGAACATAAATAAAGAAATCAGCCCTGGGACGGGGGTATCACGGGGCAGCTGGGGCAGGGGGGGGACAGCGCTCAGGGCTCCTACCAGATGCATATTTAATGTGTTAGCTCAAATACTCAGGACCCTACAGGAGTGCCACCTTGACAAATATGCAGAGAGTAGTCTCTCACCACAGGAATTACCAAAGGAGCTAAAAGCAGAAACATGCGCTGCATAATCTCTAACCTCAGGGGACGACAAAAACAGAGGACTGCGTGTCAATCTCGTTTCCTTGTTAGCTGCATTATAAGCACGGGCCTTTCTGAACGCCACACTTCACTAGCATCTACCCCGCTCTGCTTTCGGAAATACTAAATTCCACAGTAATTTTGTTTTTTGCTTTTGATCTTTACTATTTTGCTCATTTGCTCATAAACATGAGCTACTGAACTGAGTTTAAATTAAATAGTTAAGACTAAAACCTGAGGCCACCAGATAGGACAAAACCAGCAGCCCAAGAAGGGAATTCACTGTTGAAATGACTAATAATAATAAATGATTAAAATGTTCTATCTTTGGATACCCCCACGTTAGATTATTCGATAACAGTCAATGTCTTGATTATCTTGATGTTCTGACAAATCAAGAGAAAGGTAAGGGCTTTATGTGACATGAGGATTTCCCTAAGTGTGGATAGTAAGAGTTCTCATAATGTGAATTTTACAAATCCTCTTCTTTTGTCAAAACACTCTTCTTAGGATTCTGAGAAAGTAAAATGCTAGGACCACTCTGCACAGCAAAACTTTGTATCGCTTGACTAATTTTTAAAGTACCAGTAGTTCATTCAACCAATTTTGGTAACTGAACTATTATTATCTAAAATCTGGAATAGCAAAATCTTGAAAGCAAGGCAGGGACAAAATGGGAGACTATTAAAAACAAGTCACAGTGCATTTCAGGGTGTCTTCCACTTACTAAAACATTACCAGTGGGAGAAACAGACTAACGTGTAGCTGAGCCAGCGGTCCCTCACTGATGCTGAGCCTGGGGCAGCTGGCAAACACAGTCTCCTGGCTCTGCCCACCCAGCAGAGGAGTGAGGTCAGTGTCATCATCCTGCATTCACAATGGGACTCAGGGCTGTGCAACTTGTCTCAGAGCCCATAGTGGTGGAGACTGAACTGGGGCCCAGGGCTCCTGGTTGGTTCCAAGGTCTGTGCTCTTCTCGCTGCTTTGACTGGGGCCAGGAGAGGAGCCTCAGCTACACAGATCCCTCGCCTAGGTCTTTGATCATGTGGGATTAAGATATACGCAAAGGACTTCATGTAATTATTATTATTATTATTATTATTTTAAAGATTTTATTTATTTTTAGAGAGAGGGGAAGGGAGGGAGACAGAGAGGGAGAGAAACAGCAATGTATGGTTGCCTCTCACATGGCCCTCACTGGGGACCTGGCCTGCAACCTAGGCATGTGCCCTGACTGGGAATCGAACCGGGACCCTTTGGTTCCCAGCCCACACTCAATCCACTGAGCTATACCAGCCAGGGCGGACTTCATGTAATTATTATCTAATGACGATGAAGACAATAATCAGAGTTAAACTTTATCGAGTGCCTTCTGTGTGCCAGGTTCTGTCTACGTGGCATGTATTCATTCTTTTTGTCCTCAGAACGATGCTGCTTGGTGGGCACGATTATTATCCCCATTCTATAGATGGGGACACCGAGGTACTGAGGGTTAAGCAACTGGTACAAGGACACCCAGCTGGGAAGTGGAAGAACCCATATAAAACCCAGGCAGCTGGCTCCAGAGCTCACACCCCTAACTTCTGTGCTCTCCTGCTTCTGAGACACACAGATGAGGGCTAGTTAGCACAGCCTCCAGCTGCGTGACTCCGCACCGTGCCAATCAGACTCATTCGGAACAGCGCTTGTGCTCCCTCCTACTGGCAAAAATGAGACATTTGGGACATGGAGCAGCTTACAAGTTTCAAAGAAAAAAAATTGAATCTCTTTCAACTTTACTCCATAGAAAAACAAATCTATACTTGAAACTGGAGTCTATGTTCTTGGAAACCTGAAACACCTGTGATAGTTTCAACAGGCTGAAACCCCATGACCCCACAGGTTCAAGACAGGGGCTCCCCAAGGCAGGGCCCACACCCAGGACTCTGTTCTTATCTTCTGAATTTGTGGATGACCTTTATTATAAAGCTGGCAGACCCACTTGGAGAAAAAAACAAACCAAACCACTAGGCTCTTTCGTTAAATGGAAGGTAACCTAAGTAACAGCTGTTGTCATGCATATTACAGAAAATACAGTACCTGCTTCCCGGAGCAGAATGTGTGAAGAACAAGTCGAGTCATTGTTTGCACAGGTATATCTGTCCACGAACAAACAAGTGCAGATCAATCCGCTTGAATTTCACCAACTAGAAAAGACACACAGCAAAGCATAAAACCATCTGACTCCTGTTTTTGACATTCAAGATTGTCTTCCTTTGCCATTTCATTTTTCTCTTACAACTCCAAAGAAGGCTTTTTTCTTGACTTAAGGAACATTTTTATCCCACAGAAATGGCTTTTAATAAAGGTTGAAAGAGGAGCTTATTAGTTCATTCTCAAAGACACAGTAGAGAGCAGCTGCTTCTGTCTACCTAGCACCCCTTTTCCTCAGGGAACCATACCCCCATGTGGGTACCAGTGGGTGGCCCTGGGATCCTGGCCGGCCCATCACAGAACCTTCTCTCCCAAGCGATAAAAACTGGTCCAAGGACAGCATAGGACAGCTGTCTTTCTGTTGTGGATTTGAAGCTAGGAAGAAGACACTTTGTCTCTGCTGGCCATCTTTCCTGCAGCATGAAGAGATGAAGCTAGGTGGAGAGAGAGAAAATCCTAGAATCTGTGAGCCTCTTTATCTTTAATTCTTGCAGTCCTTTTCTCCTTCCCGTGAGATAGCTTAACCACCTCTGAGTTGAATGAGCCAATAAATTTCCCTTTGTACTTAATCTGGTTTGAGTTGGATTTCTGTCTCTTGCAACCGAAAGAGTCGTACTATGAAAGACTAAAAGTTTAAATCACTGCCTTGACCACTCACAGAAGGTGCCTGCCTGACTGAGGGTATTTCCCTCTTACAAAGGACTGACTTTCATACTCAACAAACCTGTCGTCTTGCTCGTCTCCATGTCTTCTGCATTCAATCCATTGTTTCTCTTCCACTCCTCCCTCAGGCCGAAATTCAAGCCCACATGATTGCTGTCTAACTGCAGTAACTTAGTTGTCTTTGAAGAGGCAGGGAGGTACCTTGCTTGCTCATAAGCAGCAAAATTCTCAGACACCCTAAAGTGGACGGGTTTTCCAAGTGGTTATCTTGATACTACGATGTGTTTATTTCAGTCACACTGCCATTGCTTCAAGCAGTGGTGTTCAAGATAGCTGTATATTGAAATCACCTGAAGAGATTTTAAAACCACCAATGCCAAGGTCTCACCCCAGAGATTCCATTTTCATTGGTCTGGGGAAGGGCCTGGGCATAAACATTTCTCAAAATTCATCTAGCCAAGGTTGGGTCAGCCAAGGTTAAGATTGGCTGACTAGCCCTGGCCAGGTAGCTCACTTGATTAGACCATCATCCAAATATACGAATATCATAGGTTTGATCCCCAGTCAGGGCACATACAAGTATCAACCAATGAATGCATAAATAAGTGGAACAACAAATCAATGTTTCTCTCTCTCTCTAAAAATCAGTTAAAAAGCATAAAAAAAGACTGGAAATACATGTGTATGTTTTTAATAATTTTTATATTTGATTCAACTAGAATAACTTGTTGTCTGACCATGCTTTTAAGGGCACAGGTGGCGAAGGCATGGAAGTGTTAGCCCTGTGTAACTTTCCTCCAGCATTTCCTGGGCTATGTTTGAATTCATTAAAATATATTGGGCTTTCTGCACACTAACAGGCCCAGCAGAGGGAGCCACATGCTGCATGGATCACCGATAGTTCCAAACAGGTTGACCAGAGCCAGTCACAAGCAGCATCTGACAAAGGCCTACACCAGAGTCTTTGCAGACAAACCTAATACATAGAAACAAGTAGAAAGAAGCAGCCAAAATGGGAAGACAAAGAAACAGACCCCAAATGAAAGAGGAAAAGAATTCTCCAGAAGAAAAGCTAGATGAAATGGAGGCAAGCAAATTATCAGATAGAGAGTCTAGAGTAATGATTATAAGGATACTCAACAGCATGAAAAAAGAAATAGAAACAGTAAAAAAGAATGCAATATCTGAAATATATAATACACTGGAAGGAATAAACAGTAGGTTAGATGAAGCAGAAGAGTGAATCAGTGATTTGGAAGACAAAGTTTAAAAAAAACACAAAAAACAGGCAGAGTAGGGGAAAGAAATAGCATTTTAAAAATGAGGAGAGCTTAAGAAACATTTTGAACAACATGAAGCGCAACATCAATATCATGGGAATACCAGAAAGAGAAGAGAGCGAGCAAGGGATCGAGAAACTATTTGAAGAAATAATGACCAAAAACTTCCTTAATCTAGTGAAGGAAAAGGACATACAAGTCCAGGAAACTCAGAGAGTCCCAAACAAGTTGGACCCAAAGAGGCCTACACTGAAACACATCATGATTAAAATGACAAGGCTTAAAGACAAGGAGAGAATCCTAAAAGCCACAAGAGAAAAGCAGGTAGTTCCTGCAAGGGAGCACCAAGTAGATTGTCATCTGCTTTCTCAAAAGAAGGGAATGGCATGAAATATTCAACGTGATGAATAGAAAGGACCTACAACCAAGGCTACTTTACCAGCAAAGTTATCAATTAAAATCGAAGGAGAAATAAGGAGCTTCCCAACAAGAAAAAGCTAGAGTTTGTTAACACCAAACCATGTTAAATGTTAACAAATGTTAAAGGGCTTGCTTTAATAAGAAGAAGAAAAATTTAAAAAAGAGGAAAACAGTCTAATAATAAAAAGGCACTACATACATACGTATGTATCAATAATCACCTTAAAGGTAAATGGCTTAAATTCTCCAACCAAAAGACCCAGGGTAGCAGAATGGATGAGAAAACAAGACCCATGTACATGCTGCCTCCAAGAGACTCATCTCAGATTGAAAGATACACATAGACTAAAAGAGTAAAGGGATGGAAAAAGATATTTCATGCAAATGAAAAGAAAAAAAGACTGGGGTAGCAGTACTTATGTCCAACAAAATATACTTTATTTTTTTACTTTTGTTTATTTATTTTTAGAGAGAGGGGAAGGAAGGGAGAAAGAGAAGGAGAGAAACACCAACGTGTGAGAGATTCATTGATCAGTTGCCTCTCGCACACCCCCAAGTGGGGACCTGCCCCACAACGCAGGGATGTGCCCTGACTGGGAATCAAACCAACCACCTTTTGGTTCACAGGCCAGGGCTCAATCCACTGAGTCATACCAGCCAGAACCAACAAAACAAACTTTAAAACTGAGGCTATAGTAAGAGACAAAGAAGGATACTGCATAATGATAAAGGGAGCAATCCGGCAAAAGGATATAACCCTCGTAAACATTTTTGCACCAAACGTAGGAGCACCTAAATATGTGAAGCAAATCTTGGTGGACATAAAGGGAAAGATCAACCAAAATACAGGTATAGTCAGGGATTTTAGCACACTTTTGACTTCAATGGATACATCTTCTAGGCAGAAAATTAACAAGGAGACAGTGACCTTAAACAACACACTAGATCATATGGATTTAATTGATCTCTTCAGAGCATTTCACCACAAAGCAGCAGAATATATATACTTTTCAAGTGCACATGGAACATTTTCTAGGATAGGCCACATGTTGGGACACAAAAGAAATCTCAATAAATTTAAGAACATTGAAATCATATCAAGCATCTCCTCCGACTACAATGCTATGAAACTAGAAATCAATCACAAGAAAAACAGTGAAAAACAAGCAAAAATATGGAAGCTAAATAATATGCTATTAAATAATGATTGGGTCAACAGCGAGATCAAGGAAAAAAATCAAAAGCTGCCTTGAAACAAGTGAACATGAGGACACAACAATCCCAGATTTGTGGGGCACTGGGAAAGCAACTGTAAGAGGTAAGTTCATAGCATTACAGGCCTATCTCAAAAAAGAAGCTCAAATAAACAATCTAACTTCACACTTAAAAGAACTTGAAAAAGAACAACAAACAAAGCCCAAAGTGAGTAGAAGGTAGGAAATAATAAAGATTAGAGCAGAAATAAATGAAACAGAGTCTAAAAACATGATGCAAAACTCCCAGAGTTGGTTCTTTGAAAAGATAACAAGATTGACAAACCTTTAACCAGACTCATCAAGAAAAAAACAGGAGAGGACCCAAACAACTAATATCAGAAATGAAAGAGGCGAAATAACAACTGACACCAAAGCAGTACAAGGAATTATAAGAAAATATTATCAACAACTATATGCCAACAAACTGGACAGAAATAGATAAATTTCTTAGAAACATACAATCTTCCAAAACTAAATCAGGAAGAATCAGAGAATCTGAATAGACAGATTACACCCATGAAACTGAAGCAGTAATCAAAAAACTCCCAACAAACAAAAGCCCTGGACCAGATGGCTTCACAGGGGAATTTTACCAAACATTCTGAGAAGAACTAACACCTCTGCTTCTCAAACTACTTCATGAGATTTAAGAGAAGTCTCCCAAACTCATTTTACAAGACCAACATTATCCTAACTCCAAAAGCAGATAAGGACACTACAAAAAAAGAAAAATTATAGGCCACTATCCCTGATGAACACTAAAATACTCAACAAAATACTAGCAAACCAAATACAGCAATGCATCAGAAATGTCATACACCATGATCAAGTGGGATTTATTCTGGGAACGCAAGGTTGGTGCGACATTCGCAAATCTATAAGTGTGATTCACCACATAGACAAAATGAAGGATTAAAACCACATGATCATATCAATAGATGCAGGAAAAGCATTTAGTAAAATCCAGCACCCATTGATGATAAAAAGTCAAAACAAAGTGGGATTAGAGGGACCATACCTAAACATAATAAAGGCCATATGTGACAAACCCACTGCCAGCATCATATTCCACAGGCAAAAACTACAAGTTGTTCCCCTTAAGAGAGGAAACAAGAAAGGGATGTCCTCTTTACCTCTTTTATTCAACATAGTACTGAAAGTCCTAGCCACAGCAATCAGAAAAGAAGAAAAAAAAGGCATCCAAATTGGAAAGGAAGAAGTAAAACTGTCATTATTTGCAGATGACATGATACTGTACATAGAAAACCCCAAAGATTCCACCAAGAAACTACTAGAACTGATAAATGAATTCATCAAAGTAGCAGGATACAAAATTAATATCCAGAAATCGGTCGCATTTTTATATGGCCATCATGAACTAACAGAAAGGGAAATTAAGAAAACAATCCCATTCACAATTGCTACAAAAAGAATAAAATACCTAGGAATAAACCTAACCAAGGATGAAAAGACGTGTACTCAGAAAAGTATAAGACACTGAAGAAAGAAATAGAAGATACAAATAAGTGGAAGCACATACCGTGTTCACGGGTAGGAAAAATTGGCATTAACACCATTAAAATGTGCATACATACTACCCAAAGCAATCTGAAGATTCAATGCAATTCCTACCAAGACTCCAACGACGTACTTCACAGAACTAGAACAGATATTTCAACAATGTGTATGGAACCGCAAAGGCCCAGCACAGCAACAGTGACCCTGAGAAAGAAGAACAAAGTTGGCGGAATCACACGGCCCAATATCAAATTCTACTATGAGGCCATAGTAATCAAAACAGCATGGTACTGACATAAAAACAGGCACATAGATCAATAGAACAGAATAGAGAGCCTTTCTGGATTTTACTACACAGAAGAGGAAAACAAGGGGGGGTCAGGGAGAGACATGATTATATCTTATTTTTTTTAAAGTCCACTCATTTCAAAGCAGTAAGTTTAAAATTATAAAAACCTTTCCACTGTCAACCATGTATTGCAAGGTGAGGTCATGATGGGGAGGCTGGGGCTGGATGTGGGGCGTAGGGGTGGGGGGTGGAGATGGAGGAGGAAGGGTGGGGGATTGAGGGGTGGAGGCGGGGCAGCAGCTACAAGTGCCCAGCACCTCTCTGTGCCCTTCAAGGGATGTCCCTGGGGGAAGGCCGGGCTTCCTCCACAGCCTCCAGACAGTGGGACTTTGACTGTCTGCCCACAAATGGGAAATTTTTTTAAAGATTTTCTTTTTAGACAGAGGGGAAGGGAGGGAGAAAAAGAGGGAGAGAAACATCAATGTGTGGTTGCCTCTCACGCGCCCCCTACTGAGGACCTGGCCTGCAACCCAGGCACGTGCCCTGACTGGGAATCAAACTGGTGACTCTTTAGTTCTCAATCTACTGAGCCACATCAGCCAGGGCTAAGCCATGATTATATTTTAAAAGGCTCACTTGCTCATCGTTTGGAAAACAAATGTTCTCCCTGTTGCCAGTCTGTTCCTCTACAGTCCATTGTCAACCAAGCAGAGGGACTCTTGTAAAACACTCCCGGACACTGACTTCCAGAAAAATAAACCATAACCACCACACAACACGCGCAGAACTGTTCAGAGCAGCTTCATTTGTCATAACCCCAAACTGAAAACAATCAAAGTGTCCTACGACAGGCGAGTGATGTGGCACACAAAGCCATGGAGGACTACTCAGCAACAAAAGGAATAAACTATTTATAGAAAAACAAGGATGGATCTCAGGGGCATTCAACTAAGTGGGAAACCTCAAAAGATCACGTATTGCAAGATTCCATTCATGTAACTGTAGTTACCAAACAGGACCCATTGGAGGAAGTGGATGAATGCCAATGGGGACCTCTCTTTACTTACTATCTGAGCAACTTCCTGTGAATCTGTAACTATTTCAAAATAAAACATTTTGTAAACACAGCATTGTGGAAGATAAATTGTGTTTCATTGGAAAAGTATGCACTGTCTACATACAGCACACCCTTCACGGTTATCTGATTCCACTCTTTTCATTGTCTGTGAACTATTTTTACAACTTGGAAAGTTTAGATTGGTAACTGATAGACCTGCCGACTTTCCTGTCTGGTAGTGGTTGCCTTCCCCTCTTCACCTACAACCCCCATGGAAAAAAACATCTATGCATTCAATTGAACATTCCTTTACTTCAGATAAATCTGTGCTTTTTTGACTTTCCCCTTTGAACAATATGAGGTCAGGGAGCAAGTTACATAAAATCTTTAGCGTCCATTCGTTTTTCTGTCTGTATGAGAGTCACGACTGCACCTTTTCTGACAATTACCTTTTGGGAACATAAATCTCACTCCCCGGTGTTCCCCTCCAAGGTTCTCATTGGATTTAGAAATCCCAAACATTTCCCGGGTATGCGGCCCGGTCCTAGCCTGCCCCTCGGGCCTCAGCCCCTCGCCAGCACTCTCCGAACACTCCCTGCCCTCTCGGCTCCCCGAGAACATCAAGTTTGTTCCTGCTTAAGGCTCCTGCCCCTGCTGTCCCTCAGCCTGGACTGCTTGTCTCGTGGATTGAAATAATCTGCCTCATAGGCTTAAGTAAACTCTCAGCTCAACCATGCCACCCCAGTGAGGTCTTCTCAACCACTCTGTCAAAAGTAACACCCTCACCCTAATGTTTGCATCATTAGTTCTATCTGAAACAATAATGCTATTATGTGTTATATGTTTTATATATTATTCTTTTTATTATATAAGTGTACTACATCATATTTCTTATGTTATATGAACATATTTATTATAAGTTATATAAACATATTAAGTGTTCAGTTAAGTACTAGTTTGTTTATTATCTGCCCACTCCAATTCCAAAATAGTAGGATTTTGGAATCCCGTTCTAGTATATACCCCAGTGCTTAGAAAGGCACCTAGCATACAGTAGACATTGAATAATTCCCTGAGTGAATAATGCTTCTGGAAGTAGCAAGGTCCCCATCACTGGAGGTTTCTAAACATGGTTTATACAACCACCTAATGGGGTCATAGGAAAGCTGTCGGCATAAACTCAGTCACCAGAATGAAAGACCGTTAAGGCCCCTCTAGCACTATCATCCATCTACGCGTCTATGGCCACCACCCCTCTCTGCTCCGCGACGGGAAACACAAAGGAGTATTCCCCATTCTCCACCAAACGACAGTATGCAGACCCCTGTTCCTGCTGCAGTATCATCTCAGCATTAAAATGTTGAAGCTAATCAGACATTTAATTTCAAAGTAGAAGGTCATTATCTTGTCACAAAATTTTATTCCAATTACTTTTTTCCCTATTATACGAAATGAATTAAAAGTAGCACAAAACATTGGGAGATCAAACAGTCAATCAGAAGCTCATTAAATATCATTGAAATTGGTGCAATAAAAAGCATTTCCCATGGCTGACATTATTTAAAAGCTATATTCTGGATGGCTCACAAAATTGACAAGCTGCCAATCAAAAAATCACCCTGTCCATAAATAGCCACTTGACTTTTAAAAGTTCACTATCTATTTTTCTGAGATAAAGAGTAAATATCTAAAAAGATTTAAAGCATGAGTGCAATTACCATCCTATCAGCCCCTATGAGACCCTAAAGAGAAGATATCAGCAAAGTCACCATCTGATAACTCAGACCAGCAATTTTCAACCGGTGTGCCGCAAGAATTTTTAAAACATGCAATACCTGACTATTTAGTCAGGAGCACTGACGTCTTTTCCCTTACACTGTCAATTTTTAAAAAAACACAACATCCAACACAATAGCGATCCAGTGTGAATGTATCAAAATTATCCTATTTTTTGGTCAGATCAGCAAAAATATATTTTTTGGTGTGCAAGAGAATTTTAGTAATTAGTTTATATGTGCCATGAGATGAAAAAGGTTGAAAATCACTGATTTAGGCTATAACTTAGAGAAAGAGGCTTATGAAATACTACCAGTGATTTTATAAACACTTCTATACATACATTTATGTACATTACTCAGCTAATACAATCCTAGGCAGGAATTGGTGGGTCAGTTACAATTTTAAAATTGAGTTCAACTCCACACTTGGAATAAATGCCCACTTTATTTTCTAAAGAGTAATTATTAAACACTTCATTTTTCTATGCAGCCAGACATAGGTGACGGCTAGCGTGAGGATCTGAAAGCTAATCCTTTTTAACGTTATAATATTCTTCCTCTAGGAGCACTTCCCTACCCACCCCTACTTTTTTAGAAAAGTTAAACCACTAATTTTAGCTTTTAGTTTTATAGAAACAACCGGTGTTTGACATACAGACTGGCAGGCCCTTTCAGTTGCTAAAATGTAACAGAAGTGCTATTCCCAGTACTCTTTTCTTAAGGTGATTTAAGTGATGGGATGATGCAAATTAAAAATACATAAGCAAAAGAGAAAGAGCCCTGCCCCCCTCCACCACTCACACACACTGCCACTACCCTAATTTCTTTTCAAAAGCCTGGACTTACTGGCAAATTATCTGGGAGTAAAGTGGGAGGGAAAGATTTCAATGCAAAAATCAGAACTGCTTTATAGAAAGAAAAGTGTGGGGAGGTTTGTTATCATTTATTTCCTCCAGTATATCATTCAATTTCAGCTGTCTCACATCTCAGGAGAAGCTCCTCCATTTCTCACTTATGTGCCTCAGAAACATCTTCCTGGCATCTCATTCTCTCTCCCCGTCTTTCACCAGCATTTCATTATTTTTTAACTGTCCCTCTCATCCTTGTCTCCCCTTTTCCTAGTGATCCACGTGTCCTCATTTAGCAGTTTTCAGAAGCCAGGGAGAAACGTTGCAAATAATGTTAAATATGATTAATATCTTGAATTCCTTGAAATATGACATGCATGAGTTACAATGAAACCTCTTTTATTTCCCCATGAAATGCTTTTGCATAATGAGAAAGAAAATGTCCTCTATGCCCTAATCAGCCCTGACAGTTCCTGGACTCCCAAATACTTTTATTTATGGCATTATTTATTTCATCTCTAATAAATGGAGGTTGGGGAGAAACCACAGCACGATCTGAGGAGGTTGCAGGAGAGAGGGAGATTGTGTAGGGTGGAGGAACATAGCAGCTAAACCAGGCGGGAGAGAAAGCTTCCAAAGTAAGGGAGGAGCTGTGGAAAAAGAGAGGAAAGACACGAACCCCCAGAAAAAAGAAAATGGGTCACTTCCCAAGACTAAAAGGAAAGCTATGAAAACGAATGTAACTCAGAGTGGAAAGATGAGGGTTTTACATCAAGGAAGGAGATGTACCCAGAATTCAAACCTGGAAAATGAAGACTGAAGGCTGGAAAAACAAACCTGGGAGGTGGGGGGAGGGTATGCTGGTAATGGAGTTCGCCTAGGGGAGGGGTGATCTGCTCTAAAAAGTGGCTGGGAAAGGCCAGGAGAGTCCTCCAGATTTGAAGGTATCTCTACCCCCATGAGACCTTCCTCCAAATGTCAGAGGCTCACTAAAGAAATTGTGTGGCCTCCAGAAACCATGGCCTCTTGGCCCCAGATGCAGAGAGGAACTGGCTGGGCAATAAAGTGAGATAGTCTTGGGGCGCATCGGTCCTACAAGCATATATACATATATATCAAATGACAGTTTTGAAAATATCTAATCACCAACTCAAAGGGAGGCATCAGATCATGTTTGCCCTCAATTGCTCAGTGTCTATATGCTATTAGTGAGAATCTGAATTCAAATGCCCTAGATGCATCTGTGTGGGTGTGGGCTATTTCCTCGAGGAACCTTCGTTTTCTCATCTGTACAATGGGGGAAATGATTTTGTTACGCACCCACGGGGCCTCTAGGGGGAACTAACCAAGTACCGTGAAAATCCAACGCCCTGTGCGCTCTTAGACTGAGCATGAACTCGAAAGCCACTTGTTGGGTGTGGGCAAAAGACCGATGCAAACAACTCGCAGCGCCTAGGGTCAAGACCTTCGGCAGGCTCTTTTCAGAAGCTTGGGGGAGCAATTCCCGATCCGGGAAGAACTGGCTGTAACACCTTCCCAAGGCACGCACGCACGCACTCTAGCCACCCCGCCCCGTCCGTCCCAACTATACCACCAGCCACGCGTGCAACGCCGAGAGTTTGGGGGAGTGCAGGGGGCGCCAGGAGCTCGTTTCCGAAGCTGGACGCTGCCAGGGGCAGAAGCCTCGACACCATTTCTGGGATTCCGAAGTCTGGCCTCGGTGGAAACCTCAACCTGTTACCAGGTCGCCCCCCCAGTCCCTGCTGTCCCCTTCCCCTTTCCCGTCGAAGGCGCACACCGGCTGGCCCTCCCTGCGGGCGGTGGCGGCGCCAGGCCCCGCCCCTCCCCCCATTATCATTAGCAGATATTACCCTAAACACTTGCTCTTTACTTCCTTTCTCCCTCCAGGCATTGGCGAGGCGGCCTGTCAATCAGCTCTCGGGCGGCAGCCCCCCGCGCGGGGGCTCAGCGATGCCAGGCTTAGCGACAAGCGGCAGTGACGGTGGCGGCGGCCAAGGCACAGACACACACCCTCCCACACGCGCGCACTCGGGCAGCGCCGGCGAGCGGGCGGCGGAGGCACCCTCAGAGCCCGGTGCGGGTCGGGGAGGGGGCGTGCGACTGGGGACCGGCCCCGAAGCGCAGCATGGAGGAAGAAATGCAGCCGGCGGAGGAGGGGCCCAGCCTCCCCAAAATCTACAAGCAGCGCAGCCCCTACAGCGTCCTCAAGACGTTCCCAGGCAAGAGACCCGCGCTGGCCAAGCGCTACGAGCGACCCACCCTGGTGGAGCTGCCGCACGTCCGGCCGCCACCGCCGCCCTTCGCGCCGCACGCCGCCGTCTCCATCAGCAGCAGCGAGCCTCCGCCGCCGCCGCAGCAGTTCCAGGCGCAGAGCACCTACCCCCCGGGGCCCGGCCGGGCGGCCGCTGCCGCAGCCGCTTCGTCGTCATCGCCTTCCGCCGCGTCCCAGGGCCACCTGAGGACTCCCGCCCAGCCGCCCGCCGCCCCCGCCGCATCCTCATCTTCGTCTTTCGCCGCCGTCGTCCGGTACGGCTCGGGCCCTGCGGCTGCCGCGGGCGGCAGCAGCGCCGGCAGTGACGGTGCCAGCCTGGAGCTCAGCGCAGGTACCAACTCTTGGGCACAACTTTCCTTCCCGCCCAGGCCGGGGGAGGGGTGGGGACCGGAGAAGGGGTAGCTAGGGACGGCGGACACCCTCCGGCGCCACGGGCCTGGCGGAAGGGGCGGGAGTGGAGGGGGCGGTCACCGGGCTGAGAGTCTGAGCGTCCGAGCGCACCTCGGCCTCCTCCCCGCGCGGGCAACAAGTTCTGGAGGATTCCGCGGCGCTGCTGCCGCCGCCGCATCCCGAGCTTCCGACGGCGCGCGCGCGCCTTTTAACAGGTGGCTCCGCCACTGGGATCCGGCTAGGTGCCCAGGAAGTGCAGCGGTAGCCAGTCGGCGGCGGGGATCGTTCGGGCGGGGACGCGGGAGGCTGCCCGGGGCCGGAGGCCGCGGGCCGGGAGTGGGGATCGGATAGCCTAAGGTGACAGCCGCGGCCGCTCCCAGAATAGCTTGAACTGCTCCGGCAGCTCTCGGGGACGCCCTTGCAGTCTCCGCTGCCCCACTTTTTTCCTTCTATTTCTTTCCTTTATCTCCTTCTTTCCGTTTGTTTTTCCGTCTCTTTCCCCTTTGCCTTCTGGTCTTCGTTTTCTCCACCTTTTTGATGCACTCAATGTCGCGGTCTACTCGGCTGGCTCTTACGCGCGCGTGGTCTCTACCGCTTTTTCTCCCCACCGACCCCAAAGTCCCAGACCCTGGGTGAAAGACTCCGGGCTCCTCTGCCCCCGCCACGAGGTGGAACTGGTGCTCGCGCCTGCGGCCGACTTCGGGGAAGGAGACATCCTGCCCCTCGCCCTAGCCCCGAGAGTCCTGGTGCTCCGGGCCCGCTTCCCACACTCCCCACCCGCCGGGTGGGACACTGCTGCACTGCGGGGGTCCCCCACCCCGCAGTATCTGGGCCTCGTGGGGCGCATCCACCTGAGGGAATGAGATTCCCCTCCTTTACCGGGAGCCTGCGGGCGGGCCCTTAGGGAAAGGCCAGCCCTCCTGTCCCGGCAGCTTGAAGAGAGAGGGGCTGGTGGAAAGGCCAAGGCCTAGGGCCTGCGTACAAGGGCACTCTCTGCTCCCCGAGGATGCGCCACGTTTTTCTAGCTCATCAGAACTAAAAGTTCTTGCCTCGGGCCTTTTATGGCACCTTGGAGTGCGCCCCCCACCCCCCAGTTCTGCATATCAGTGAATCTAAGGCTTTATTTCTAATGCAAATATGAGTATTGTCTCTAAGTGAGTTATAGGTTCTGACGTTAATGTTCTGTTGTTTGTCAATATTTTGACACATGAAGGATTGGTTTTGAGAAAGAAAATCTAATTACAGGTTATAGTGAAGACTTGTTCTGTTACATACCTCACTGATGTGGAGGTGTTTGCTTTGAGTGGTGTTCTCATGTGGGTGTCTTTATTGTTTATGATGTGGGTTTTGTTTTTTTTTTTTTTTTAGTTGCTCTTGGCCCCTTTTCTGTTGTGTATTTATACTCATTCTCAGGTTACTTGCCTACTTTTATTTTTCTCCTTATTTTTCTTTTGTTTTACCCTCTTAAGAGGTTTGTGTTCCTTCTCCCTGGGCTTGTTTCTGTGCATTTGTATTCCCCAGCTCTGCTTTATCTTTCTATAATTTTATTTTGTGTTTCAGTGGTTTGGGTCCTTTTCCCATTTTCTATATTTTGCTTAACTCATTTGCATAACCTCTATTCCACCATGTTTATCGGGGTTTTCCCCTTCCTTTTCTGTCCATTTTAGTCTTTACTCGTTTTGCCTTCTCCTTTCAGTCTTTGCTGAGTTTGTCTTTTCCTTCCTTTTATACACTATCTGTCTAACTCCTTGCCTTCTCCTCCTTTTCTCAGCACCAGTCACTTGCTATCCTGTCCACCGTCTTTCCTATGCTGGCGTTTTCCATGCTGCTTTCATTCATAAGTAGTTTTCCTTTTCTTTCTCACCATGTTCTAGATGCTCAATACAGTGTTTCTCCTGACATCCTGTTTAGTGTACTTTGTCTCCGGTGGAAATCTCATCACTGAATCTAAAGAAGTGAGAAGGGGCTTGTTGATGGCCCTCAAACAACCTACATTTCTTATTTTCTTTTATTGTCAAGGCTTCTTTTTTTGTTTGTTTGTTTTCAAGAGAGGTCATAGAGAGGTAATCTTAATAATACCAAGGGCAGGATGCCACATGCTTGTTGGAAAGATGAGAATTAAATGGTAGGTGTCTTCCACGTAGTGAAGAAAATGGTCAGGGGCAAAAAAAAAATTTGCCCATAGTGCTAGACAGCATGAATTGTGGTCATATTAATCACTGATGGACAAAGCCATCTCTTAACAGACACAGTGATGTGAGTGGCCATCAGAGGGACAGTGCCTGAAGAGCTGATTGGTTCTTTGAAGAACTAGTGGTTCCACTTTGAACCAATGAGCTTGTGCGCACAGGAGGATGGCTAGTTCAGCATACTGGGTGGGGGTGGCGGGTTGATTTGATTGTTGCCCCCTCACGAAAGTGTTATTGCAGTGTCTCAAACCACCTGGTAAACGGAAAATAGTCAGAACATCAATGCGACTGAATGAGTCAAGAATAGAAGAAGAGGAGGGATAAGGGTGTCCAGAGAAAATGCAGTGAAAAGATGAAAGGGTTGAAGTGAGTCTTGTTTGCCATTAAGGGCCATAAACCATTGAGAGGAGGAGAACTATGTGATTAAAAATAGATTTTTTCAACATTCTTATAAAACCTCACGAACAGTATAATTTTCCTTAAAAGGGGTAATATACCATGGTTTTAAAAGCATATTTTTTCTCTGTGGGAGGCTTAGAGTTAAAACCCACGTAGATCTTGATATGCGGCCTAAATTTGGCATCAGGAAATGGGAAATTGCATCTTTAAGCAGAGTACAATCAAAAATGAATTACAATAAATCCTATATAATTGCATAGGTCATTCTCTTTAATGAGATTTTATTAACCTGACTGTCAAGCTTTTGAGTCAGGCAGATATTTTATCTTCTTCAACTGATAAAAGTGTCAGCTATAAACCACCATATAAATATTCATAAATCTACACATCTGTGGCAGCCTATCAGCATCATTCTTTTGGACATTAAAAGCATTCTAATTACTTTCTGTCTAGCAGAGCTGAAATGCTGCCTGTTATAGTATGTGCTTGGCAGGCATGATTGCTTTTGTTTGCCATCACAAATAGCAGCATCCTATTTTATATACCGATGGTCCAGAAAATATTCAGGGATTGACTGAGCAGGATGAATATTAGGGAGCACCATCTGGTTTTGATAGCACCAAGTATATTAACTCATCTGTTAATTTTTGACACATCATTGATTTATTTATTTAGAAAAATTGCATCCTGTTTTGCTGTATTGATGTTTGCCATTATGAAAAAAAATGGGATGGCTTTTTTTTTTTTTTTTTTAAGACATAGTTCATTGATTTAACTCAAGGGTGATGCTTCCAAAGAGGCTTTCATTTTCTGACTTCTATTTTCTATGCCGTGGAGTCCTTTCTTAAAAAGAAGTTATATTAATGTTTTAAGGCAATTATCAATTTTGAATTAGTTGGAAATCCTTTGGGTAGATATACTATGTGGCTACATGATAGTAGGTCTCAGAAATCTTTTCTGCTTCTGCATTTTTAATATTAATATATTTCACCCTTCACTGGGCTAAAATCAAAAGGTTACCACTAATCTCCACTACTGTGATCTCCTTCATAGAAACAGAATACTCTTGGGGATATGCTGTGATGGGCAAATTCCATTCAAGGCTTTACTTACAAAGAAGGACATTAAAGTAGGGAGCCGGTGTTTGACTGCCAAGCTCCTTTCCCTCTTCTTATTCACTTACCAGATGGATTAAACCACTTAAGTTCAGAAAAACTTGTGGACATGAATTGTTTTGATTAAAAAATTAATCATGGGTTCAGATTTTGGAGTCAGACTAAGTACAGTTTGCAGCATGATATTATCTCCCAACAGACTGCAAAATAAGTTAGAAAGAAGCGGTTATTTTCGAGTGGTTTGTGACTGTGACATTCTGTGTTTGATTTTAGAGAAGTCTGGACATACCAGGATTTTAAAGCCCTTTTATAAACTGTTGACTTTGTACTTCTCTGCCATCATCTGAGTGGAGCATTGTGTGACTAGGGGGAAAAGCAGTTAGAAATTTTCAGAATCCATGTTCACACTTCGCACAATTAAGAATCATGGATCAGTGGCCATTCAGTTGCGTTCATATGAAAACAGAACTTTTCTCCACTTCTTAGCGATAATGGGCACCAGGCAATGCTTGAATTTCTAATTATGTTCTGTCTGGAAAGCTAAAAGCACTGCTGGCTGCAGTATGTATTAAGTGGAAGATTTACTGTTTTCTCCCAAGTGTACTAGTAGTATTTTTCATCATACTCTTCGGTGTAGTGATGTTAACATTCTATTCAAATATTTTAAGGTACTGAAAAGAGAAGGAATTCAATTTTAAGGCTTATATTTGCTGTTTTTGCATATGTCAATTCTGAGGATAAAGCATTTTTTAAAAACCGCTAGCCAAAACTGTTTTATGATTGGAACTGTTCTCTGATATTCTGAGTGCGCTTTATTTAATACATTATCTTCATAATGTAGGGTATTACATAATGATTTTTTTCTCAGCATATTACAAGTTTATTCTTCAATTAAGAAAACAAATTATACTTGTCCCCGAATCAGATTCTTTTCTCTTAATCTATACCCTAATGTGATTTATCAATATGATTAAAACTGCTAAGTGTTTTTTAGGACATTGAACAGATATATTGAGAATTCTTTCTAGACTATTCTACCTTAGCCTTTCCTTTCATATTTTGTTCCTTTCATCCAGGGTATGGTAATGGTGTGTCAGCTGTAAATCAGTGGGGACTGTGCTGATTAAAATGCAAACAGTAAATACAACTTCAGGTCTAGAATGGGATTATAGGATTAAAATGCATGAAAACTGTTAGTGTGTTACAATTGAAAATTCCCAATCAATATCTTCCTTTGATTTGACTAAAAAAACAAAAACCCAGAAGAAAAAAAATGGGAGGACAACATCTTAAACCTCCCTACTGTTCAACTGTTTACTCTCTTGTTTCTTTGTTTTTGGTCCTTATAAAGAAACGATGCCCAAACATTTGACGTCTTTCCCCATTAAGTTTTGGTTTAAATCTTGAGCTCAGTCCTTTATTCCACTGGGCAGGGGCACCATCAGTTCCAGTGGTTGGTGTAAGAGATACTTCCCATATCCACAACCCTTTTTCTCCAAGGTAGTAAACAGACTTTATTTTGGCAGCTTCTTCAGCCCAGTTCTCAGTCCATGAGTCAGTTCTAGCCTGAAACCGTGCCTGGCATCTGGGTGCTCTGTAGCACTCAAAGTAATTGTGTAAAGCAATAGGCTTTCACCTGTTATCTGTGGGATTCAGGACAAGAGTACAAATGCAGGCCCATCTATCGTATATCTAAATAACTGAAAGGCCTGAGTCAAGCTCTCAAACTGTTAAAATCCGTTCTATCCACCTACCCTGACGAAGACACTGTCATAATGACAGTGTTTGACTTCCGTGCTCTCAGCCAGCCTGGGCCTTCTCCTAGCACCTCCAGCTTCATCTTCCTGCAGGAAGAACCCCCCCCCCCCACACACACACACTCACTCGCTCACTCACTCACTCACTCACACATGTGGTTGCCCCAGTTCAAACTTCCAAGCTCTGGCACCATGGTCTGTCTTCGGGGAGATGGGCCAGGGAATAGACCAGCACAGGCCTTCGGAGCAGTTTGAGCAGCAGATTCCCGGGCCTGGGGCAGCTCACCCTGGCGAGAAGCAGGGCCCTCCTGCCCGTGTCTAGGGCAGTACTACTCCTTAAGAGCGAGGAAGCGCCAGGCCAAGAACAAAATGTGGCGGATGCGCAGCCCCCTCAGAGTGGTCCTGTCAGCCCCACCCCAGCCAAGTAACCCTGGAACTGCTGTGGACACGATCCTCTGTACAGACACCGCGCACACACTCAGTGAAGATTTCCTGAGGCGCTCTGCGGGCCCTCAGCCCCAGCGCACTCAGACCCGCTGTGCTCCTGGGGGTCCCGTCTCTCCCTGCCTGAGCCAAGCAGCACCGGCCTCTGCGCGCGGACTTCTGATTTCTTCAGGGGGACTTAGGGACGGTGGCGTTTTACAGGTTCGGGAGATGGGAAGGGTGCCTCCTGAAGGGCAGGCACTGTGCTCTGCGCTTCACGTATGTATTCTTACTAAATCATTGAAAAAGAAGACTTGGTCCCCCCTCCAATACCTCAGTTATTTCAGGAAAGACTCAAAAAGCACAAAATGGAATCTGAAGTACTACAGGGAGGTTTCTGAAAAGGCACTTTCCTTGGTCGTACATCCTGGATTTTCTGGAGAAATCAATTTCTCATCACAACTAGTCTAGGTCCCTGTTCCCATAGAAGGCCTTGAGGATTTCACCATTTTTCATTTTAAGAGTTTCCAAGGTTTTTTGTTTGTTTTCAGAAAAAATCCAGCTAGTCAACATTTTCAGAGACAGAAAGCAGTGAGTTACATTTCTATCATAAACAGTCGTTATTGGCACCAGAAATCTACAATGTTTTGTTTGTTGCCATTTTTCTGGGGTAGAGGGTGGGCGGCATCCTCCTACCACTCTGTAAGCCCTAAAATGGGGATCTTTCCGCATCCGGAAGTAGCTCATTCTGGGTGGTGCTCGGGAAAGAAGGGATATTTACATTGTGATATTTACATTGAGAGTAAATTTTCAAGATCTTTAGACTGATGGCATTAAATTGCATTTTCAGAATTTGGGGGTTTTCCCCTTTGTTTTTTGCAGTGAATTGATTGCTTTCTGTTTGCCTTTTGCCTCTGCCGATCAACAGTTAATGTGCTTTACGAGTCATCCTTGTGAACTAACTGGCATTCTCAGCACATGCCGTTTGAGGAGATTTGGCAACCTAATGGGAGAGGCGCTACTGCTTTTCAGATGATGCTGATACAGATCAGCCTAAAAACATTGGCCTTGACGAGAAATCCAGGTGGGCAGATAAATTGAAAGAGTGTGGACACGGCTGTTGGAGAACACATACAGTTCCGCTTGGGGGTCATCGTCTGCCCGACGGGCCCGCTCTTTGTTTTACCTTATGTATCTAGTGAGCTCTTGTCTTTTCTTCTCCAGTTTGCATCCGGGAGCAACTACTCTCGGCAGGGATCGTATCAGCTGATTAATAGCAAGGGCACAAGGGCACTCCAGAAATAGAAGTAACGATTGCTCTAAGCCCACCTTTCAATGAGGAATTGAGTCTGCAGTGGCTGGCTCGATCCATTAGAGTAAAGACATTAATGAAGCCATAGGTGTGAGTTCAGACCTCTGCAGGCCAGTTACAGAGACGGGACCCCCAGGAGCACAGCGGGTCTGAGTGCACTGGGGCTGAGGGCCCGCAGAGCGCCTCAGGAAATCTTCACTGAGTGTGTGCACGGTGTCTGTACAGAGGATCGTGTCCACAGCAGTTCCAGGGTTACTTGGCTGGGGTGGGGCTGACAGGACCACTCTGAGGGGGCTGCGCATCCGCCACATTTTGTTCTTGGCCTGGCGCTTCCTCGCTCTTAAGGAGTAGTACTGCCCTAGACACGGGCAGGAGGGCCACAAAGAGGGAAATCTCTATACGGTGCCCAAAGTCACAGTCTGGCCATTTCCCAGAGTAAGGGGCTGGGGCAACCCATAAGGCGCCACATCAGCCAGAACAACGGGAAGCTGTGCATCCCATTGAAAGTGGATTCTCCATATCGCCTTGATGTGTATAAAAAATGCAATTTTTAAACATTTTTGAGTGTTATACTCAAAATTGAGGACTTATCCTTCACCTTTGGCTGCTGGTCTCTGATGTGTCCTTTCTTGTGTTTCAGAGAGTCGCATGATCCTGGATGCCTTCGCCCAACAGTGCAGTCGAGTTCTGAGCCTCTTAAATTGTGGAGGGAAACTTCTGGACTCCAACCATTCTCAGTCCATGATTTCTTACGTGAAACAGGAAGGCCCAGGTTACACTGAAAGACAGGATCAGTGCCACGTGGGAAAAGGGGTCCACAGTCAGACCTCAGACAGTGTAGACATAGAGATGCAGTATATGCAAAGGAAACAACAGACTTCTGCCTTTTTGAGAGTCTTCACCGACTCCCTACAAAATTACCTGCTCTCGGGGAGCTTTCCAACTCCAAACACCTCGCTCAGTGAGTACGGCCACCTGGCCGACGTGGACGCTCTGTCAACCTCCCCGGTGCACACGCTAGGGGGCTGGACCTCCCCAGCAACGTCCGAATCCCACGGTCACCCGTCTTCCTCCACACTGCCGGAGGAGGAAGAGGAGGAGGAGGAGGAAGGCTACTGTCCTAGATGCCAAGAACTGGAGCACGAGGTTATTTCATTGCAGCAAGAAAATGAAGAGCTCAGAAGGAAATTGGAGAGCATCCCAGGTACAGGCCAGCTGCACCTCATTCCTTTCCATTGTCTCATTTGTGTGCGCACGCATACATGCATGCATGTGTGTGTGTGCTTTGTTTATTTGCTTTCAGCCAGTGCTGGAGAAAAATTGGAAAAACAAGTATGCACAGGGTACCCTTAGCCTGCCCACACCTAACAGAATTTCAGGATGAGCCACCAGCCTTGTCCTATGTTAAGCCATTCTTCTTAGGTACAGGCCTGAAGAGCAGAGCCCCATTAAAAGATACCTCACCCTGGCTGGTTGGAGCATAGTCCCGGCAACGGAAGGTTGCTGCTGGTTCAGTTCCCAGTCAGGGCACATGCCTGGGTTGTGGGTTGGATCTCCAGTTGTGGTGCATGCAAGAGGCAACAGATCAATGTTTCTCTCTCTCTCTCTCTCTCTCCTGTCCTTCCCATCTCTCTTAAATCAATAAGCATGTCCTCTGATGAGGATTAAAAATAATAATTTTTAAAAGATGTCTCTTACCACCTGGCTGGTGTAGCTCAGTGGATTGAGCGCGGGCTGGGAACCAGAGGGTCCCGGTTC